>JAINUG010000527.1:160000-182500 GCA_029706075.1 Aldrovandia affinis | reverse complement strand
GCACGCCCAGGCTGTGAACCCACTGTTTTGGAGCATGAAATGTGCATAGGGCCCAGGCTTTTAATGTGACAGCGTGGGTCCCAGGCTTTTAATGTGACACTGTGGAGGCCCACTGTACTGAAGCATGGGGCCCAGGCTTTTAATGTGACAGCGTGGAGCCCGCCATGTCTTGTCTTTGTTGTTATTAGCCATTAGCCAACACAACGCCTAAAATATATCGGTCTAAAAATGAAATGAAAATAAATAACAATAAGAAGAAAAGGTTATATCGGTCAACCTCTAACATAGGTTCACACACAGGCACACACAGGCACACGCGTGTGCATACACACACAAGCACACCTGCACAGACACACTTGCACTGCAGGGCTGGGGACACTCCCCAATTCCATCCCAATTCAACCCCCCCTCCCTTTACAGTCCATCCAGACCCTCCTCCAGATCAGTTCTCTGAATCGTGCATTCATGAAGGAAGTATAATTCAGGTCTTCATGCTTTATAATCAGGGGTGCACATGATAATCAAGTGATATACCAGTACGCATTAAACGTCCTCAAACGTTAATTGCGTACCATTGATGGACTGATCAAACTTAAAGACAAAAGTTTTTCAAAAGTTTGTCGGCTTGCCTGGTACGCGATTAACGTTTGAGGACGTGAATGCATACTGGCGTACCACTTATGTGCACCCCTGTCTATAAAGCATTTATAGCTGCATTATATTTAAAAAAATTCCCCCCAATTTCTTTTTTACAGGAAACTCGTTTTGACACTTTCAGAGAGAGACAAGTTGCTGTGGCGCTCGCTGAATAAATCCACCGAATCTCTCCGTGGCAACCAAGCGCCAACATCACTTCCTGCTTTCCACAAGGCACCCCTGCTCATCACTGGTTATGGATGATTTAGCGGTCTGGTTCCTTTACCACGATGGGGGGGCGAAGGGAAGGGGGAAGGAGCAGGAAGCCGCTGTTGCCCTGGTTACAGTTAACAAAACATGGTTGGCACTCCGCCAACCCGCAGCGAGACGGACACACAGACAGAACAGCCGAACCTTTAACATCGCTGCTGGCAGCCACCTGCCACTCGTGAGGGATGATGGAGGGAGGAGGGGGAGGGGGAGGAAACAGCAGGAAAAGGTCTCCAATCTTCCTCTTCCACAAGCCACACAATCACAATCAAGTTCGATTGAGTCGCATCCATCTCCTTTGGCTTGGACAGTTCTCCCTGTGCCTCCTCCCAGACAGAGATCTGTCACCACAGATTATGGGATGTAGCGCTTTTTAAGAAAGAAGGGTTTTTATTTTTGATGCAGCACTCTTTAAGAAAGTAGCATTTTCATGTGACGTATCACTCTATTCTGAAAGAAGGTGTTTTTATTTGATGTAGCGCTCTTTAAGGAGGTAGTGCCACAGAGCGTTTCACGGTAACAGGATATGGAGGCAGCAGATAGGAGTCCTCGAGATAAGATCAAACTTCGCCAAACCCAGACAGAGAGGTGCCTTAATGGTTATATTATGAAAAGGAAATGTGATAAGGAAATGGCTTATTTGCTCTTTTGAGGGTGAGAAAACACAGCAGCAAAAATGAACCACAAATGTTGATACCATAAACTACAAGCCTATTTCTGATTTCTGTATGGCCTCAGAAGAATACATTTTGTATCATAGGTCCCAAACAATGTTTTTTTTGGTGATTTACATTGCTATACGAAATATGAAGGTGTACAGGTGTATAGTCTGTATATATTACACACACACACACACACACACACACACACACACACACACACACACGAGCATCGATTACTCATAACGTGCTTGTTTTAACATAATATAATAATATACGCCATTTAGCAGACGCTTTTATCCAAAGCGACTTACAGTAGTGAATGCATACATTTTCAGTATATGTGGCCCCAGTTGGGATTGAACCCACAATCTAAGCGTTGCCAACGCTGTGCTCTACCAACTGAGCCACAGAGCCACAACATGCAACTGTTTGAGAAATGTATAACACAACATTTTGTTATTAGTAACCAATTAAGGAGGGAAAAAATCCCCTCCCAAGTGGCAACTTTAAGGGCATGTCTGCTTCATCTATTTCTGTGAGCAACACAGCTGGGGTTGTGGCTTTCCCAGCATTGTGAGCACAAGCAAAGGACAGCAGGCGCAGGATCTGACCAGCTAATCGTTGGGATGATGAAATCCAAATATTATCCAGGTTCCAGGTTCAGTACCTTTAGCTCAAGGGTACAACAGCAGTGCCCCACCTGGGAATTGAACCCAGAACCTCTGAGTTACAAACCCAGCTCCCTAACCATTACACTACACAAAATGGGAGGCCATAGCGACAGCTCCTTCCAGTGACCTGATGGAACCCTGTTCCCAGGTGATTACAGCAGGCAGGAGGTAAGCCCTGCTCTTGTGTAAAGAGGGCACAGCTTGCCTATTCCGTCGCTGTTACTCCTAATCAAAGGCCCCCCCTCACCCCCCCCCCCCACCACGCTCCTAAAAAGAACATTTCCTCCCCGGGGGGGCCTCTCATTTAATCTCTGCCTTCTTTCACGTCTCATTCCTCAAGTGCGCATAACCTCCTAGGAATTATCCAGTACTCTATGGAGACAAGCTCGTTCCCTCAGTCACTTACTCACTAAATCATTCATTCAGTCACTAACTCACAGAGGAATTCCTTCAGTAACTAACTTACTAAATCATTAGCTCAGTCACTAACTTACTAAATCATTCATTCAGTCACTTACTTGTTAAATCATTCATTCAGTCACTAACTTACTAAATCATTCAGTAACTAACTTACTAAATCATTAATTCAGTCACTAAATAAATCATTCATTCAGTCACTTACTTGCTAAATCATTCATTCAGTCACTTACTTGCTAAATCATTCATTCAGTCACTTACTTGCTAAATCATTCATTCATTCACTAACTCACAGCCAAATTTGTTCAGGAGGGGCACAGGGAGAGGGGAAGGGGGAGGGGAAGGGAGAGAGAGGAGGAGGAAGGGAAGGGGTGGAAGAGAGAGAAGTAGGGATGGAGAGGAGTGAGACGGGGTTGCAGTAAGGTAGCGCATGTGCTCAGAAACACACCAGCCCCCCTAAAACATATTTAAAGAGAGTCACAAGGGGGCAGCGGATAGCATAGTGTAGCGGTCCAACGCACCACACTTTGGCTGCTCTGGTGTGGTGTGCGCTGCCTGTCAGGGACGCGGTTCGAAACTCATGTCTCTATCAGACTGGCCCTGGTCGTCAGCCCCGATCGGAGGCGGCGTTTGGCTGTCCACCCCAGGGGGGGGGAAGGTGAGCCGGCACGAGTCCGTCGAGGAGCAGGAAAAAGGCGTCCGTGGTCGGGTTCCGTCTCGGAAGAGGCGGATCTATTGGAGTGTCTCAACCCGGAGGACGGGCGGCGGGCTCATGGGGAGAGGGTGAATTGAGATAAATAGAGGGAATAATTGGCAACCAAGTTGGGAGAAAAAACTGGAAAAATGATAAATAAATGTAAAGAAAGAGGAGTCCCAGGGAGCTCCATCACTCTCCCGTTAATGGTCAGCGTCGGGGGGCTGTGTGCGGTAGCGGGCCTGTTGTTGTTGTTTGGAAGTCTGTCTAGCTTAGGTGTGCATTTATATTCAGTATTTTTCACACAGTTGTCAGTGTGTGTGTGTGTGTGTGTGTGTGTGTGTGTGTAACAGAGTTGGTTCTGCCTGCAGCGAGTTTCGAACCGAGGATCTCGAATGACAAGAGAGCGATTTAGCCCGCTGAGCTCAAGTCTCTAACTCACACTAATCACACTCTTATCCACGTCACTTTCTGTGGCGGACGCTCACGTACCAGAGCTCACCCGCTACATGTAACGGAGGCAGAAACCCCTTGGGCTGTTCGAGTCCAGACTTAAACACACTCTCTCCCCCTCTCTCTCTCTCTCCACTCTCTCTCTCTCCCACTCACTCTCTCTCTCCCCTCACTCTCTCTCTCTCCCACTCCTCCACTCTCTCTCTCCCACTGTGCTGTTTGAGTCCAGGCTTGACTGCTGGATACCTACCCCACTCCCCATTCCTCCACTCTCTCTCTCCCACTCCCCCACTCCTCCACTCTCTCTCTCCCACTGTGCTGTTTGAGTCCAGGCTTGACGCAGTGCTGGACACTCTCTCCCCCCCTCCCTCTCACTCTCTCTCTCCCACTGTGCTGTTTGAGTCCAGGCTTGACGCAGTGCTGGACACTCTGACTCTCTCTCTCCCACTGTGCTGTTTGAGTCCAGGCTGACGAGTGCTGGACACTCTCTCCCCCCTCCTCTCACTCTCTCTCCCACTGTGCTGTTTGAGTCCAGGCTTGACGCAGTGCTGGACACTCTCTCCCCCCCCTCCCTCTCACTCTCTCTCCCCACTGTGCTGTTTGAGTCCAGGCTTGGAGTGCTGGACTCTCCCCCCCTCCCTCTCATCTCTCTCTCCCACTGTGCTGTTTGAGTCCAGGCTTGAATGCTGGACACTCATCTGGAGGGTAATATGCCTGGACGGGCTGGATGGTCTGCTCTCCTCATCATATGCCCAATATCACCCCCCCTCGATGCCTCTCCACTCTCCTCCGGTGACAAACAAACGGTCCCCTGCACCTCTCCTTCAAGAGGAGGAAGGAGGGAGAGAGGAGGAGATGGTGAGCTAAGATTAGCACTCTTTCAGAGAGACCAGCTGTATTTCAGAGAGATTAGCGCTCAAAGAATAAGGACATAGATGTTGGCATCATGCAGTCCATGATAGTCTCATAGTCATAAGAGGTTGTAAATGGCTATGCAGTTCTTATGAAAGCGGTCTGTAGTTTTTATGAAAGGGGGTATGCAATATACTCTCCCATTCCCATTGAATGTGCTCATGCAAAATCCCTGACACTCTACTCTGGCTCTGAAGTACATTTGTTGAGCTGTAAACATCCTCTTCCTCTTCTTCTGCCTCCTTATTGTCTTAATAATAATATAATAATATAATAATATATGCCATTTAGCAGACGCTTTTATCCAAAGCGACTTACAGTAGTGAATGCATACATTTTCAGTATATGTGGCCCCAGTGGGGATTGAACCCACAACCTAAGCGTTGCCAACACCACGCTCTACCAACTGAGCCACAGAGAACCATGTTTTATGTCAAAGGGCTTCAGGGTGAGACGTGTAATTACCTCCATCCGTGGCCGTTAGGCAGGCCGGAAAAAGGGCACCTACTGTGCCCTCCAGAATTACTGGCCAAACTCCCTTAGTCATCCATCAACATGGGGAAGATGAGAGAATACACTAATGAAATGAGACAAAAGGTTGTTGACCTTCATAAATCAGGCAATGGCTATAAAAAATAGCTGCATGCCTGAAAGTAGGCTAAAACTGGGTCGTGGTTGGATCTTTCAGCAGGATAATGATCCAAAGCATACCTCCAAATCCACAAAAAAATGGTTCACTGACCACAGAATCAAACTTTGGCAATGGCCACCCCAGTCCTCTGACCTAAACCCCATTGGAAACCTGTGGGGTAAGCTGAAGAGGAGAGTCCACAAGCGAGGACCAAGGACTGAAGGATCTGGAGAGATTCTGTATGGAGAAATGGTCTCAGATCCCTTGCTATGTGTTCTCCCACCTCATCAAGTATTATAGGAGAAGACTCAGTGCTGTTCTGGGCAAGGGGAGGGTGCACAAAGTTATAAATGCAGGGGTGCCAATAATTGTGACACACACCTTTTTGAAAAAAAAGATTATGTTTTATAAGGATTTAAAAAATAAAATAAAAAAATTAAAAAAAATGTTTTTAATCATTTTACTTCAAAGGTGAGATTCCTCTCATATTTTTTTGTGTGTAAGATCAAGTTGATGAACAACAAAAACATTGTTCCATAGCCTTTGTTGCCCAATAATTCTGGAGGGCACTGTAAATGGCAAAGACTCGTTGGTAGATTTTCAAAGTCACATACGAACATAAGAAGAACACAAGAATACATAATGACGAGAACGTGCAGTTCAGCCCATCTAGGCTCTTGTCACAATTAAGAAATCTTGCGAGGGCAGCATTGTAGCATAGTGGTTAGGGATCTGGGCTTGAAATACAGGATGCAGGTTCAATTCCCAGGCGCGGCACTGCGGTCCAGCTGTATAAATGGATTGTACGTTAATGACTGTATAAGTCGCTCTGGATAAGAGTGTCTGCTAAATGCCTGTAACGTAATGCAATGTTGTGTCTCTTTCCAGTTCTACATCAACACGCCCTTTGACTTAATCCCAGTGCCGATCGATAGGGGACTGGATCTATACTGGGTCAGGTTGGGATTGCTCTGATGCGTTGTCAGATATTCTGCGGTGTCTGATCGAGGACTGTGGGGAAATCTTGTTCTCCTGCTGTGGATGGGTTTGGGTCAGGTCAGGTCAGGTAAGTATTTAAATGATACATGTCCAAGATTAGGGTTAAGCCGCAGGTCAAAAACTTTAAACGGGTCAAAAGGACTTCTTAAACGCCGTGCACGTGACGGTTCTAAAAAGACGGCGATGACAGGTTTATTTTGGTCTGCCCTCTGAAAATGTCTCTGTTTGATGTTGCTGAAAGAGCAGCAATCAGCTCAACAAAATGCTCTTAAAACGTGAACAGCACTTGCTGGCAAGTAAATGGATACTGTGTACTCATGGAAGTAGCTGTCACTTTCAACACAGTTATTATCTATATTTTAGATGTGTGTGCGTGTGTGTGTGTGTTTGTGTGTGTCTGTATATGCATCTGTGTGTGTGTGTGTGTGTGTGTATTTGTGTGTGTGCATGTTTGTATGCATTGTGGCAGCCCAAAGGGTTGCCCCAGAAAATGGCTGCCTGGCCTCCAACACATGGCAGCCATTTTCACTACATTTCCCAGCAAGCCACAGCAACACCTGAACGAAGTCAGGCAATGGGAGCTAACGACCAGCTGAAGGCCATTGCAAGGCCTATTTAAAGGACTCGCTCCCAGCACACATGGAGAGGAGTCGGAACGTGTGTGGGAAGGAGTTGCGGAGTGTTGGTGGAGTGTATTTGTAGAGAGAAAACTGTGAAGTCTTATGACCAGCCAGTGTTTTGGAAAGGATTTGGAGAGAGTGTTTGTGGAATTGTTTTGTGTTTGAAATTGGATTGCTTTGGATAACGACTACGGACTGGATTGTGGACTTGGACCTGGATTTTGGATTGGAACGGACATTGACAAAGAGAAAGGATTGCGGACTTTGTGTTTGTATTCCCCTGAAGACCCCACCCTTTGTTTTGTGTTTGTTTGTTTAATAAAGCATCATTTTGCTTATATTACTGCCTCCTCCGTGTTGTTAAACTTGCCTACGCCCTCTGCAAGGTCCGTGCGTGTCGCCCAACCCCTGGGGACACCACATATGGTGGAGAATGCGGGCAGAGGGCATCACTTACAGGCAAGAGGAGGTAGTGCAGCAGGATTTATTTTTTGAATTGTTGACAGGAAAAGGCACGCTCATGGAAGGTGACTGGACAGGAGGCCCAGCCATGGACGCCTGGAACAAGGAACAGGCCCAATTGGCACAAAGTGGTGCCCCGTGGTGCATATGCTGCATGGAGTATGGCCACCAACCCAGTGAGTGTTCCATGAGGGAAGAAGTGGGCTGGAAAGACCCAAATGAGGACAAGATACAAAAGAAGTCAGAAAGAAAAACTGGCCACCCCTGCTCTGTGGTGCCCCCTAGGGAAAAGAGGAAAAAGATCCCAGGTAGGCCACAAAAACAACATAAAAATGAAGCGGAGAAATATGCTGTGTTGGAGACAGAGTTGGGAGAGGCGCAAGAGGTGATCAAGGGCAAAGAGGACGAGATCCATAAATTGGAGAAATGTTGTCGGGACCAGAGGGAGGAACAGGTGAAGAACCAGAGACGGGCGGCCATGGTGGAGGACCAATGGCGAGTCACCCTCCGGGAGGTCAACATCTAAAGATGTCCAGACTGAGCTGTACCGGACAAAAAGCTGAGTTGGGGACCTCGGAGGAGCGCCATCTGGTGGCCGTGGGGGAGATTGCTTCAGGAGCACACTGACTCGCTGAGAGTGCTGGGAATCATGGCTGGGGAGATGGAGAAGGACAAAGCATCCCTTGGCGATGACATGAGGCGGGTAGAGGCCCACAACCTGGCGCTCGAAGAAAAAGTGAGTAACCTATCCAAGATGTTGGAGGGAAAGAACCAGCAGTGTCTGGACATCCAGGAGTCCCAGGACCAGGCCAAAGAAGAATATGCCAGGGCCTTGGGTGATGTACAGACCAGGTTCAAAGCAGAAGCCAAGGAGGCTACGCTGACACTTGACGACCTTGCCCGACAGATTCAGGATGGGCAGGCAGCCCTGAACAGGACTGTCCTGGAGAAGGACACCCGGATTGAAGCACTGAAGCTTGAGAAGGGCCAACTGGAGGGCGAGCTGAGCCAGGCTGAGCGGCGGCTGGCGGAGCAGGCCCAGCAGTACCAGCAGACTATTGAGGAGCTGACCCAGGCCCAGTCCATGGAGGCCTCTGCGCTGCAGATGGAGCATGAATGTGCTGTCAAGCTCAACCAGGAGAAGGACTTTGAGATTGCTGAGCTGAAGAGGGAGAGGGAGCAGATGGCGGCCGACTACCAGGACACGAACGAAATGCTGTCCACCTCCGTGGCAGGCCAGAAGAAGCTGACTAAGCTGTTAAGGACAAGGACTTGTTCGTAGAGACTCTGAAGGCAAAGGCTACTGAGGCACAGAGGAACTGGACCAGAAAGAAGCCCAGCAGCAGGCCAGAGAGAAAGGTTTTGTGAAGTCCTGAAACTCCAAATGGAAACGCTACGGGACCTACAGAAACAACTGGAAGAGGTGAGTGAAGACCTGGAAGGTGCTAAGTGTGTTCCTGTCACCAAAGACATTGGCGTGCAGGTGGAGATCTCACAGCCAGTGGAGCCAGCAGGAGGCAATGACCAGTCATTGGAGTGGGGTCAATGGTCCTCAGTCCCACTCAGCTTGCCGGACCTTCGAGGGGGCCTGGAGGAGCAGGATGTGGAGGTTGAACTGTGGACGGACCGCAGTGTTGAAGAGGACTCTTGACTAAGGCTGAGGAGGCCTGGTTGAAGGCCCAACCATCTCCTGATGTGGTGAGTCCGTCGCCGGCACTGAAATTGAGAAAAGTGGAGATTCAAAGCTCTCACTTGAAGGAAAATGTGGAAAAGAAATCAAAGGAGAAAGTTTACTATCTGTTGAAGAGTGTATTTTCCCCAATTACCACACTTGATCCCCTGAAAGCAAAAGGAACAAGGAAAAAGCCAAAGAATGGACTAAAGAAGGAAATGCTGCACAGGGTTCGCTGGAGGAGCCATGGAGGGCTGGTGAGGACCAGCGCAAGAGCGGTAACCGTTCCGTCCTTGGACCCCAGAGCCAGT
This sequence comes from Aldrovandia affinis, assembly GCA_029706075.1. Taxonomy (NCBI): domain Eukaryota; kingdom Metazoa; phylum Chordata; class Actinopteri; order Notacanthiformes; family Halosauridae; genus Aldrovandia; species Aldrovandia affinis. The sequence continues at coordinate 173,090 of JAINUG010000527.1, read as the reverse complement.
ACCCACCTATGGCCAGTTGATGGCAAACGAGGTGAGAGACTTTCATCCTTTCCTAAAGGCTTGCAGATGTTTTTTCAGACCGTGAATGGAGAGGGAATCTGGACGTTTGACCCGGGTGGAAAACTGCCTGAGTGGACCTGGAGAGGGGGACCCTCCTGGTCACCGCGGGACATAGGCCGCTCAGCCCTCCCCGAGGTCAGAGCTGAGGAGGAGGGTGTGTGGCAGCCCAAAGGGTTGCCCCAGAAAATGGCTGCCTGGCCTCCAACACATGGCAGCCATTTTCACTACATTTCCCAGCAAGCCACAGCAACACCTGAACGAAGTCAGGCAATGGGAGCTAACGACCAGCTGAAGGCCATTGCAAGGCCTATTTAAAGGACTCGCTCCCAGCACACATGGAGAGGAGTCGGAACGTGTGTGGGAAGGAGTTGCGGAGTGTTGGTGGAGTGTATTTGTAGAGAGAGAGAAAACTGTGAAGTCTTATGACCAGCCAGTGTTTTGGAAAGGATTTGGAGAGAGTGTTTGTGGAATTGTTTTGTGTTTGAAATTGGATTGCTTTGGATAACGACTACGGACTGGATTGTGGACTTGGACCTGGATTTTGGATTGGAACGGACATTGACAAAGAGAAAGGATTGCGGACTTTGTGTTTGTATTCCCCTGAAGACCCCACCCTTTGTTTTGTGTTTGTTTGTTTAATAAAGCATCATTTTGCTTATATTACTGCCTCCTCCGTGTTGTTAAACTTGCCTACGCCCTCTGCAAGGTCCGTGCGTGTCGCCCAACCCCTGGGGACACCACAGCATGAATGTGTGTATGAGTGTGTGTGTGTGTGTGTGTGTATGAGTGTGCGTGTGTGTGCATGTGTGTATGAATGAATGTGTTTATGAGTGTGTGTGTCTGTGTGTGTATGCATGAATGTGTGTATGAGTGTGTGTGTGTGTGTATGTCTGTATGCATGTATGAGCCAGAATTGTTGGCACCCATGATGAAAATGAAAAAAAAATGCTGTATAAAATAAACAATACAGGCTATGAGCTATACTGAATGCTCAAAGAAATGTACAATTATACCAAAAGGTAAATTGTGGTCTCATCTGACCATAAGACCCAGTTCCAATCAGAGTTACAATGCCGATATCCAATTGGAACCAAATTATATGGTCAGATGATATCAAAATTTTGAAACGTGATGGTCTGGGGCTCTTTTCCTGGATCCAGAGTCGGCGGCTTGCACAGAGTGACTGTTAACCCACGTTAACCCATTACTTGTTCTCTGAAAAGGGCAGTTTTTTATAACTCTGAAATTTACATTATTTTTCTGTTTTTGGTAACCTAAACCTTTTTTTTTTAACCTCTGGCAGTTTACCACTTACGTTTGTACCATTTCAGGTTGTTCACTGGACTTGAACTGCTTAAATTTCAGTAAAAACTGGAAAATGGGGGTGTTCTAAAACTTTGGACCGGTAGTGTATCTTTTTGGAAAAAAAAAAAACCTTTTTCTGTGAACAATTGTATTTGTATAAAATACTCAAATTGTACCATTTTTGGTGCGTACAATATAGCTGCAATGTTTATTTTATACCGCTTTCTTTTTCATTTCCATCAAGAGTGGCAATACCTCTGGACCTGACTTCATATTAGACTTAGACTAAGCTTTGAAAAGCTTTGACATGGGAAAAGTTCTGTCTAAATCTAATAAATCAGCGTCTTTTAACAAATGAATCTCTTCGGGAGTTTGTTCTCCTTGTTGTTTGCGTGTGAGAAAGCCTCGTCATCCTGACCTTTTCCTTCCCAGTGCTACAGGTATGGTACGCAGCTGCCTGCAATGATGTCTATCGCTGTATTACTGCACTGGTCTCTTCGTGTAACTATGATTGTTCCTACCATGTATTAATGCACATCTTGTAAGTCGCTCTGGATAAGAGCGTCTGCTAAATGCCTAAAATGTAAAAATGAGCAGACGTACAGAGGAAAAGGCCGTGGGGAAACGGAAAGAGTGATTGTGCGAGAGAGGAAGAGTCCAGCTCACCGTGAGCATCGCGATAGTAGGCGTGTGTGACGCTGCGGAAGCGCTCCTGTCCGGCAGTGTCCCAGATCTGAGGGAAGACGGAGAACAGCTTCAATAACTGGGTCAGAAACTCTAACAGTTGCTGTCCGCAGTCATGATCACCCCTCCATTGTCTGTAGTCCAGTGGTCTCAAACTCAGTGCCACAAAGGGCCGTGTGTATGCAGGTTTATATTCCAACCAATTACTGCTGCCTTAATTGGCTCAACTACTCATTTAGCCATATGCATGCACCTCTGTGCATTCTTTAAGTTAAAGCACAGAATATACTGAACAATTATTATTTAGATAATAAAAATATTTAATTTCACTTTATATACATTATGTGCAAGCCGACATGATAATTGATCAAATAATGGAACTAATTATCTAATCAAAAGCGGAGGCTGCAGTAAAAACCAGCGTACACATGGCTCTCCGTGGCACTGAGTTTGAGACCACTGCTGTAGTCAGTATCACCCCCGGTTCCCATTGTCTGTAGTCACAGGAGCAGCAAACGTGTAAAAGACGATCTCTGTCGTGAAATCCTTTGGACACAGACACAGATAATTCTACCTTTAATCCTAGGAATATCATTAAACTGTCATAACAATCTAATCACAATGTTATAATCATCTAATTACATTGCTATAATCATCTATTTACAATGTTATAATCATCTAATTACAATGTCATAATGCAGAACCATAATGCCAATGTGGGATTTATCATATGCAGGTGAATCAAATGCAATTTAATTTATGGGGGGAAAATGAGTCAGTTACATTTACATTTACATTTACATTTACAGTTAAAGTAAAATACAAGAACTACTGGTAGATTTTTCTGATGGGGTGGGGGGGGGTCACAACCTTCTTAATTCCCTGCAAACTTCTGAGCTACCCCTCACCCAGAGCTTAATACTTATTTGCCGAGCTGACAAGTGAGTTCAGACAGAGCACTGGCGCCCCAAGTCATGAATACCAATCAGAAATAGCAGCGGACCCAACACTGGTCCCTGGGGTACTATGCTAATTAACTCTCCCCATCCCCCTGTAGCAACCGCCACTGATTTACTAATTAATCCCCAGATGCAAGTCAACAGGTTTGCAATGAGTGAACCTTCAACTCCAACAGGTTTGCAATGAGTGAGTTATCCTTAAATTTCTCCCAAAAATTTGCTTTTTTTAGCATTTCCACAGTTTAAGCCTGAATCCATTTATACCAATCTGCTCTTCAGAAGTGCTAGCTCAGTGCAGTCTGGAATTGAACCTGCAATATTTAAAATACACACAGGGCCAATCAGTATCCTGAAGCAGCCAGGGACATTTTTTTTGGGGTTTGACATTTTAGACATTTAGCAGATGCTCTTACCCAGAGCGACTTACACAGTTTACATTCCTTTACAATCCATTTATACAGCTGGATATTTACTGAAGCAATTCAGGTTAAGCACCTTTAGCTCAAGGGTACAACGGCAATGTCCCCACCTGGGGATTGAACCTGCAACCTCTGAGTTACAAGCCCAGTTCCCTAACCACTCTACCACCATTATACCACACTGCCGCCTAATTGCGGCCGATGTGCAGGGTGAGCAGTAATGAAGGAAGAGTCTGCCGCGCGGAATGTCAGCCTGGTGCCCGGCAGACTTAACAGCCCGTGAAAGATAACCAATGCAGTCCCTTCCACCACCGTTTGGGTTTGTGTCATCTGTCCGTTGGGATGAACACGTCTGCCAAGTTCACTGCGCTGAGGCAGCGTTTCTGCGGGTCTCCCGAGGTAGTGCACAGAGAACAGATCTGAATCTGAATCGCTGCTTTCATCCTGTTAGAACACAATCCTGCCGGACTGGTCGGTACTGTGCTCTATGTGTGTGTGTGTGTGTGTGTGTGTGTGTGTGTGTGTGTGTGTGTGGGTGTGTGTGTGTGTGTGTGTGTGTGTGTGTGTGGGTGAGTGTGTGGGGGTGTGTGTGTGGGTGAGTGTGTGTGTGTGTGTGAGAAAATATAAACATTTCTCAGGAACAATAGAGCATAATTATCATTAATTACAGAAAAATATTTTTCACTATACTACTTTTCACTTTCATCCATCCATCCATCCATTATCTAAGCCGCTTATTCCTGGTCAGGGTCGCGGGGGGTGGCTGGAGCCTATCCCAGCATGCGTTCCGGGCGAGAGGCAGGAATACACCCTGGACAGGTCGCTAATCCATCACAGGGCACACACACCATTCACTCACACACTCATACCTACGGGCAATTTAGACTCTCCAATTAGCCTAACGTGCATGTCTTTGGACTGTGGGAAGAAACCGGAGTACCCGGAGGAAACCCACACGGACACGGGGAGAACATGCAAACTCCACACAGAAAGGCCCCCGGCCTGGATTCGAACCGAGACCTTCTTGCTGTGAGGCGACAGCGCTATCCACTGCACCACCGTGCCGCCTCTTTTCACTTTCACTATGAACTATATCAGCAAAACGTGAGAGGGAATGTGTCCTCTCCATCACACATACTTATGCTCGTCTTACGCTTGTACTGAAAGGGTCAAACAGATCCTCACCTGGAGTTTAACCTTCAGTCCATCGATGTTCAACACTTTATTCTGAAAAAACAAGAAACAAAAAGCAATAATCATGCGCTTGATTCATTTGAAAATAGTAGGGTGTTAACCCGGTGTCCTGGCCAAATTCCCAAATCCCAATCAAGACAATATATATATATATATATATATATGGAATTCATTAATGCCCCTCCTCCTCTCCCTCTCCACTGTGTATCTGATGTGTAGTGAGTTTGTACTGGTGCACTATGGCTGCCGTCGCGTTCACCCAGGTGGGTGCTGCACATTGGTGCTGGTTGAGGTGAGTTGCCCTATCATTGTAAAGTGCTTTGAGTTCCCTGGAAGAAAAGCAATATATAAATCCATTTATCATTCATTCATTCATTCACTCATTCATTCACTCATTAATTCACTCACTCACTCACTCACTCATTCACTCATTCATTCACTCATTCACTCCCAGAGCCTCTCTCTCCCACGTGGGTGTTTTTCGTGCCATCGAAGTCGCTTTCATCTCCGTTTCCGCAGCGACATCAGAGGGCAAGCAGAGCGGTCCGCGGCACGTCAGGCAAACTTTGCACTCCCCCGACAAATTAAATATGGTCCTTCATCTCGGGTCAAGAATTCAGCTCACTGTGCAATTGTGTGTGTGTGTGTGTGTGTGTGTGTATTTGTGTGAGCTTGTGTGTGTGTGGGTGTGTGTGTGATTATGTGATTGTGTGTGTGTGTGTGAGTGTGTGATGTGTGTGTCTGATTATGTGATTGTGTGAGTGTGTGTGAGTGTGTCTGATTATGTGAGTGTGTGATTGTGTGTGTGTGTGTGTGTGTGATTATGTGTGTGTGTGTGTTGTGTGTGAGTGTCTGATTATGTGATTCTGTGAGTGTGTGTGTGATTGTGTGAGTGTGTGTGTCTGATAATGTGATTGTGTGTGTGATTGTGTGAGTGTGATTGTGAGTGAGTGTGTGTGATTGTGTGTGATTGTGTGAGTGTGTGTGTGTGTTTTTACTTGTCGTAAAGCGGTACAAAGTAATGCAGACTGAGGGCCAGGGCCCGGACTACACACCTACTCCAGGTTTACTCCTTCCTGATATATTCAGAAAGAGCTCACCCTGCAGAACCACCGTTTTGATTGCGGACCCCCGGAAACCCGCAGGATGAGTCTGGGGGGGTCACATGATCAAGGGAGATGAACTTTGACCTGTTGGGGGGCCTGTTGTCTGGTCAGTCACATGAAGACATTTATATCTGTCAGAGTTTCTGGAGACCAGGCGACTGAATCTTTTATGAGGATCAAATGTGCGTCTCCTCTCCTGTGTCAATAGCAGCTGAGCCAATGGCAGCTTACGCCAGGGGGGAGCTGAAAGCCCTGATTGGGCAAAGCCAGACAAGCAGAAGAAAGGGGCGGGGAAAAGCCAAAGGCACCAACCACAAGAGCGAACATGTAGTCGTGAACCATTTGGCCACAGCTTTACATTCCCATTGGATATCATTTACATTTACATTTACACTTTAGGCATTTAGCAGATGCTCTTATCCAGAGCGACTTACACAGTTCACATTTTCTTTACATACAATTCATTTATACAGCTGGATATTTTACTGAAGCAATTCAGGTTAAGTACCTTGCTCAAGGGTACAACAGCAGTGTCCCCACCTGGGAATCGAACCTGCAACCTTTGTTCCTTAACCATTATGCTAACACTGCTGCCTAAGTATCCAGCAGTAAATATCCAGCAGCCAGGGTGAATGTTAGCAATGCCGCAAGGAGTTTCTGATAAAATCTTGTTTCACAAAAACAATGAGCGCAAATCAAGCTACATCGAGCCAGTTCTCGGTGAGCGAGCCCACTATCCACAAATGTGCTGCTCTATTTATTTATCCCCAGAGAAACATATTACTGTCTTTAATTACAAATCCCCTCAGTCTATACTCACGGAGAAACACACTACTGTCTTTACTTACCCAGTGTAATCACCCTTCATCATTACATTGATTACCCATTCAGACTTTAAAAGGTCAGAAAGAGAAGCCATTTGCAATTGTAATGGCAGTCCACACGCGCACACACACACACACACACACACACACACACACACACACACACACACACACACACACACACACGCACACACACACACACACACACACACACACACACACACACACACACACACACACACACACACACACACAACCTCGCATGCACATGCACACACACACACACACACACACAATCACATACGCACGCACGCACGCACACAATCGCAAGCGAGAGTCACAGTCACAGGCAGGTCACAGACACAGACAGCCAGCCTCGAGTCACAGCCCGAGACACATCCTCCAATCACAGACAGCCAGCCTCGAGTCACAGCCCCAGACACATCCTGGAGTCACAGGCAGAGAAACACTTCTGAGTCACAGAGTCTCACATACAGACATGCATCGTGGAGTCAGAGTCTCACATACAGACATGCATCGTGGAGTCACAGACAGCCACCCTGATCCAGGACACACACTTTTGTTTATCGTTTCTCTCCTGTGAACAGGGCAGGGTGCCAGCAACGCAATGACTGCCAAATAATATACAATGAAGAGGGAGAGGGAGAGAGAGGGAGAGAAAGAGAGAGAGAGAGAGAGAGACAGATGGGCGTATGGTGTAATAAAAAGCACGCTGTGTGCATTGATTTAGAGAAGACAGTCCATATTTTACTCTCAGTAAAAAAGGACAGATGCGCTTTGTCCTCAGACAGAGAAATCTTGGGGAGTGTGAGCTACACCCCACCCGACAAACACTCAACTTTTGGAAAAAGAAAAACATTGTTGGCATGAACCATATTTAATTAAATTATTTGGGTTAAAGCACCTTTAAGACTCCAAAGTTAGAGCTAACTATAAAAGATATCTCTCAGGTCTCTGGAATGTGTTGGATCCAAAAAAACTATGTTGTCCAAAAACCCATCCGTTTCGTTTTGCAAGAAGCTGCTGCTCAGCTGCCAGGCGTCAGATTTGCAGTATCAGACGTTCCATCTTTCTCTGAGTGATCTTTGCCGGAGGCCCGGGAGAGAGAGACAGAATTATCTAGAAATATTGAGCACTTCTGACAACAAGGTTGCACTGCAGCCGAAGTGTGTGCACTCCTTCCAGCCGGTGAACGTCCCCCATGATGCACGGCAGAGATCATCCCCCATGATGCACGGCAGAGATCATCCCCCATGATGCACGGCAGAGATCGGTGCAGGTGGAGGAGGGGCGTGTCTCTCACTGGCAGCTGGTAGCCTGTGGTTGCCAGACACGAAGCCAATGCTACGGCAACCCTGGAGCCCTGATAAATTTAAACCCATCCCTCCTCCCTCTCTCTCTCTCTCTCTCTCTCTCTCTCTCTCTCTCTCCCTCCTCTCCTCTCCTCTCCCTCTCCCTCTCTCCCTCCCTCCCTCCCCTCCTCCTCCCTCCCTCTCTCCTCCCTCCTCCTCTCCCTCCCTCTCCCCTCCCTCTCTCCCCTCCCTCCCTCTCCCTCCCTCTCTCCTCCCTCCCTCCCTCTCCCCCTCCCTCCCTCCCTCTCTCTCCCTCTCCCTCTCTCCTCTCTCTCTCTCTCTCCCTCCCTCTCTCCCTCCCTCCCTCCACTGGAGCCGTCCCTCCCTCTTCCAAAGCGCCTCTCAAAAAGCTGACAGCTCAAAGAGATTAGAGCAATGGGTTCCAGCTGCAGCACCACTCACTGTCAGCTTAGCGTTTCTTCTCTTCCAGGTAACCAAGGAGGTAAACTCAACCCCGATTTGAAATCAGCCCGAGCTGGTGCCCCTGGGTCAGCAGCCCAGTGACACTAATCCTCTCTCAAACAGGACTTCACCCAGGTGTCACCTGTGGCTCCTCACAGGGAGGACCGCATTTTAAAGCTGCTCTCAGCCCCACCGCATATGGCCAGCCTGGCAGATGTAGATCAGGGGCTTTAAAACCCATCAGGTCTACAAGCTCCACCTGATTTCACTTTGTGCTGGACAAAGGAGGTAATAATGATTTGAAATCATTTTCAACGATTACCTGCAATGGCTTATTATCACGAAAGGAAAAGCATAATCACATTTTCAACGATTACAATTAGAAAAAACCATTTCTCTCCCTCTCTTTCTGCCACCTCCTCTCTCTCTCAAATTAAACTACAGCTGCAGTACAGTACAGTACAGTGTTGCCTAAGCAAGGTTACAAATGGGAAATGCATGAATATATGATATCTTATCAAAGATATTAGTGTTGATAATGTACTCCCTGTATAGATGTAAATATTAGTGCAATAAAAACTCTCTCTCAGTCACTCACTCTCTCTTTTTCTTCTGCAGGAAAAAACCCACAAACCAGTCAACCTTGACAACGGAACCAGCCAAACTAAAGAACCATCCAAGCTTCATGTTCAGATATTCATGCATGTGCCACCCAACGGTCCCCAAATCATTTATCAAACTAGAGCACCTCTTCTGCCCTGCTCCAGGGTAACTAAAGCACCTCTTCTGCCCCACACTTAGGTAACCAAAAGCAGCGATAGCCCTTTGGTAACTAAATACTCTGCTACAACAAGAAACAAGTATACATGCAAACTTAATCCTGGAGCTGAGCTCTCCACAGAGCTGGGCCTGTCTGGAGTCATGTGCTCCACTGTCTCTCTCCCTGCCCCAGAGTACAGGTGAAGAGAGAGAGAGAGAGAGGGAGAGAGAGAGAGAGAGAGAGAGAGAGAGAGAGAGAGAGAGAGAGAGAGAGAGAGAGAGAGAGAGAGACAGAGAGAGAGAGACACACAGAGACACACACACACTCTCTCTCTCTCGCACACACACATAATCCCCATAAGCACACTCACACACACAAACACTTACAAACACACACACACACACACACACACACACACACCCTCTCTCTCTCTCACACACACACACCCCCTCTCTCTCTCACACACACACACTCTCTCTCTCTCTCTCTCTCTGAGGCTTGACTCTGCGTCAGTGTGACGTGGGAGAGCAGAAGGTGGTGTGCTGGCTCCTGGTTGGCCATCCTGGATCCGCCACTCAGCCAATCACAGCGCACAAAGCCAGACCCCCTGCTGGGTCCTCCCTCATACAGAGACGTGACTGGGACACGCTGCCAACGCTGCCAACAGCGCCAAACACGTACACGCAAATAACCCCTTCTGCAGATTAAACAACTACTGCCCTGCTCTGGGGTAACTAAAGCACCCACACTGAGGTAACATTTTTACATTTACATTTTAGACATTTAGGTATTTAGCAGACGCTCTCATCCAGAGCGACTTACACAGTTTTACATTTCTTTACATACAATCAAGGCCGAACGACCATATATATTGGGGGGACAGATATGCTCAAAATGTCCCCCCAATATATAGCCTAGCTGATTTTTTTTTTTTTAAATGTCCCCCAATGTTGACTCCATGGTTACATACAATCCATTTATACAGCTGGATATTTTACTGAAGCAATTCAGGTTAAGTACCTTTAGCTCAAGGGTACAACGGCAGTGCCCCACCTGGGAATTGAACCTGCAACCTCTGAGCTACAAGCCCAGTTCCCTAACCATTACACTACACTGCCAGCCACTGTGGTAACCAAAGCAGCGACAGCCCTGCTCTGGGGTAATTAAAGAATCTCTTCTGCCCCACACTGAGGTAACTAAAGCAGCAACAGCCCTGCTCCGGGGTAACTAAAGGATCTCTTCTGCCCCACACTGAGGTAACTAAAGCAGCAACAGCCCTGCTCTGGGGGTAACTAAAGAATCTCTTCTGCCCCACACTGAGGTAACTAAAGCAGCAACAGCCCTGCTCCGGGGTAACTAAAGAATCTCTTCTGCCCCACACTGAGGTAACTAAAGCAGCAACAGCCCTGCTCTGGGGTAACTAAAGGATCTCTTCTGCCCCACACTGAGGTAACTAAAGCAGCAACAGCCCTGCTCTGGGGTAACTAAAGAATCTCTGCTACAACAAGTAACAAGTAAAGGGCAAATAAAGCCCATGCCCTGCCTTGTTCTGGGGTAACAAAGGCCAGGGCGGTTGGCGGCAGCACTCTGAGGCCTGTTAACTCTGGTTCACATTTGCCCCGCTACTCTGCCCCTGTTTCACACAGCTCCCGGACACTTCCCATAATCCTTCAGCAGATGACGCAGGACTCAGAGTATCGACTGTGTCGAAAATGTGTCTGTGATCCGTTCCCCTCAAGCTGGTATCGGTGAGTATTGACTGTGACAGGGAGGTACACATCCAGTGGAGGCACTGCCAGAGAGCTCAGGAACTGCGCCAGGACTCAAGTCCTGAGACACACAGAACCTGCACCGCTGTGTGAGCGCTGTCTGAGTTGGGAGTGCTGTGTGAGGCCAGATGTGGAGTTCACAGGCAGTAGGCCGGCAGTGTAGCGCTAATGGTTAGGGAGCTGGGCTTGTAACTCAGAGGTTGCTGGTTCAATTCCCAGGTGGGGGCACTGCTGTTGTACCCTTGAGCTAAAGGTACTTAACCTGAATTGCTTCAGTAAAATATCCAGCTGTATAAATGGATTGTATGTAAAGAAATGTAAACTGTGTAAGTGGCTCTGGATAAGAAAATATCCAGCGTCTGCTAAATGCCTAAAAATGTAAAAATGTAAATGTAACAGTAAACGGCGCCACAGTGACAGCTGCTGTAAGAGGCAGTGCGTAGCGCCAGCGCTCACCGTCCTGAGCCGATTCATTCGCCTCTTCTTCGGAGATGACAAAAAAAGGTCAAACTAAAGCAGGACTCATAGAGAGCGTTCACTCGTACGTCTGTGCGCTCCTCTGCATCAACTCATGAGTTCATCTTCAATCATCCTTATTATTGTTATTCTTACCACCACACTGTTAAAATGATCATTTCCCAAATATTCCTGAAATATAATACAAGTTATTTTTTATTCCAAAGAAAATATAAGACCAATTCTCCCTCCGCTTCATTTCTCTCCTCTCCTCCCTCCCTCCCTCCTCTCCTCCCTCCGTCTCTCCTCTCTCCTCCTCTCTCACTCACTCACCCACTCTCTACCACTCATAAAATGTGTGCGATGTGGATTTTCTGCCCAAAACAGCAGGTTTCTCTCTGGATGGTGAGACAGCCTACCCATGTGAGCTCCTCACAGTCCTGACTCAAACATGGATTCAACTTCCTTTATCTAGTGTAGAACAGAGCTGAGATACACCCTCCACCTTCCACACCAGACCATGCGCCAAACCAGACCCTGTACCACACCAGACCCTGTACCACACTAACCATGTCAGCTACCAGGCATGTGAAACTCAGCACGGAACACAATTCGCTGCACACAGGAGTGGTTCTGGGGTACCGGAATTACAGGGCTACGGCAGCAAACTATGAGGGAGGGGATTGAACTAAGCACAGCGGGAGTGATTGGCTAAAATTGGGTGAAAAATGGGGTCAAATCTGAAAAATAAATGAATTTAAAAAAGGAAAAAAAAGCGTATGCTAAATAACTCCATTGTAAATTGTCATTCCGTTTTGATGATCTCTTCAAAAACAGGTATGGCGTCCATCTTGTGCAGTCTGGCCTTCCCTGCGTTCCATGTGCTGCTGTGTCTGCCCAGGAGCAAGGGCAGAACCACCTCGGGCACGGTCAGCACCCACGCGGCGGTAACAATGTAAAAGCATACCTTTAAGAAGAAAAAGATAAAATAATGCTTATGTCAATCCGCCCCCTAGTCATGTGAGTTCGCTGCCGTAGTCCTGTGACCGGTAGTGATGAAGGCAAAATAACGTCTCCTCCGACACGGCACTCGCCAGGCCGTCGACTGTAACCCGGTACCCCAGAACCACTCCTGTGCGCAGCGAACATCCTGTCGGCTTCCCTCCCCCCTCCCTGGGCGGACAGCCAATCACCGCCCCCTGGAGGCACTCCCGGCCAGAGCCGACTCTGGAGGGATCGAACCCGGTCTCCGTGGCCAGCGTTGAGCGTTGTAACCACTGGACCACGCGGGAGGCCAGTTTGAGTGAGAAGTGAGAAGAGGACTGCAGGCCGCCGGGCCCTTGGTGCTGAATGCTGATGACACAGTCCTGCAGCGCCTTCCCACGCTCTGGGCCTGGGCCCCGGGGGGACGGAGGGGACGGAGAAGGTCACCTGCTCCCCCCGGGAGACGAAGATCGATGGGATCGAAGACGAGGGGCGAGGGGCGTGACCGTCACATGCGTGTGAGGTGGGGGGGTGGGGGGGGAGGGGAGAGGAGACACAAGCTCTGGGACACACACTGCTGGGGGGAGAGGAGGCTGCCATGGTGTCAGTAGGCCAGAACAACAAGACAACCTGACACCCAACCTCCCCCAGCTCCAGCCAATAGGGTCCCCTGGTTCCTGAAACACCAGCCAATAGCGTCGCTTTATCTGGATACTGAAACGCCCTCCATCAGATTCAGCCAATAGCGTCGCTTTATCTGGATACTGAAACGCCCTCCATCAGATTCAGCCAATA
>JAINUG010000527.1:147500-152500 GCA_029706075.1 Aldrovandia affinis | reverse complement strand
CTGACTGTGACTGAGGAGGTGGGGAGAGGAGCCATTTCTAAATGAAATAAACGGATTCGCTAAATGCGCTAAATCGCTGTGGGCACAACCAAAATGTTCAGTATTATGACAAATGACTCTTGGACTATTCTCTATCAACACTTATATTGACTTCATTTTTAAACGAAGTGTATTTATAAGTCAAAAACAAAAAGGTGAATGTCCTTGAGTGGCCTAGTCAGAGCCCTTACCTAAATTCTTTTGACAACCTGTGTAATGAGTTGAAGAGCGCAGTCCATCGACGGTCCCCACGCAATCTGACTGAGCTTGAACAGTTCTGTTAGGAAGAATGGGCAAACGCTGCCCAATCTAGGCATGCAAAGCTGGTAGAGACATATCCAGACAGACTCATGGCTGTAATTCAAGCAAAGGGTGCTTCTACCAAGCACTAACTCAGCAGGGTGAAGACTTACCAATCAAAGTTATTCTAGTTTTTTATTTTTAATGAATGTTAAGAAATGTTAGATTTGTTTTCACTTGTAAGTTGTAGGGTAAAATGTGTAAATATAGGTGGAAAAAGTCTGATTTAATATGTTTTAATTTCAGGCTGTAAGTCAAAGTGAAAGGTGCCATTTTTGAGATGGGGGGTAGACTTATATTTATTTATTTATTCATTTATTTGTAAGGGACAAGCACAGAGAACATGGACTGGGCACTGCTCCTGTGGCTGTCAATGGGAATGGGTCAATGGGAATGGGTCAATGGGAATGGGTCAATGGGAATGGGTCAATGGGAGTGTATGACGGGCGGTCAGATAATGAAACAACTAAAGTCAACGGCAGCGAGGGACCACGGTGAGAACAAGAAAAGAGCCAAACGAACTTCTTCTGTTGAGAAGGAGCTGTTTGCTAGCAAGGCAAAAGAGGGCATAACAGGGCAAAGACTCAAGTCCCTGATGACTAGCTTCTTATCCACGCCACCCGAGGGAAAGAGCTCATCCGAACATGAAAATGACCTCAGGGCAAGTTAAGCGTTAGCATTCGGAATGAAAATGACCTCAAGCAAAACCACCGATTACAGCAGGTGATTTTCAAAGAAACCGCGAAAACAAATGACCCTTCTGCGTTCAACAGGCTCCACTGCAGCGCTAGCACTGTAGGTAGAAACACAGAATAGATAGGGGAGAAGCTAGCAGCTGCCAGCCTAACTAGCGTAGGGGGAGGCCCCTTTCGTGCGGTGAAAGCACTGACTGTACTGACAAGACCCAGTTACTGATTTTCCAAAGATTTGTGGACAGCAAGGCCAAGGAATTTAAGACTGAGTTTTTGAGCCTACTCGAAATCACGAGAAAAATGGTTTGCCTAGTGTAGTCCATCCATTTCATCCGGCCCTGCTCAGCCGACCATGGGGCTAATCCACACACTAGAACAGTGCCTTAACAGAAATTCTGGTCAAGTTTGAGCCAGGACTTGATTGTTGTGGCAAACATTTTTAAATATTGCATTTGTTTTTTAACTGCCAGGTAGAAAATTCCAGAGTGTCGTGCCTTTAATTGAAAATGCAGTTTTTGAAAGTCCTGCAACGTCCGATTCTACAGTTTCCTTCCAATATGCTTCGGGTGTTAGTGGCAGTATAGTGAAGTCTAGTTATGAATGTATTGAGAATTGGTGGAACTAGACGGTGGAGACATTTAAATGTAAGTGTGAGGTTGGAGTAATTAATGAAATTGTCAAAACTGAGCAGATTGTACTTCTTGAGGATATTACAGTGATGGAATCGTAGCGGTTTCTTGCCCAGGACTTTGATAGCTTGGTTATAGAGGGATGTTAGTGGGTTTGATGATGGAGGCTGACACCTGGGACCAAGAGGTTATGCAGTATGAGAGATGAGAGAAAATCATAGAGTGCATAAATGTCAGAGCTATGTGGTAAGCAGTGTCTGATTTAGAGCCTACCATAGGTGCCTACATCGTCTACGACCGACTGCTCTGCATTCGCAACGTGTGGGCTGCATTTTACAATGGCAGTCATGTTTTATCGTTGTGTCATATCACCACGCTTCATGCGCATATACTTATATTTCACTATAAAGAGAGGCTTTTACATGTTCAGTTACATGTACTTCCTGTTTTATATTTTTAGTCAAGGATATCTTCAAATAAAATTGACAAGAAAATATGTTGTGTTTCTTATTCTTATAAAAATGTACAAAACCTAATCATTATTTTGGAGACACTGTACTGGGGTCAGTGGGGGTGAGACACTGTTCTGGGGTGAGACACTGGGTCTGGGGTCAGTGTGAATGAGACACTGAGTGGGGGTGATGAGACACTGGGGAACACTGTACTGGGGTCACTGGGGTCAGTGGGGGTGAACACTGTAGACACTGTACTGGGGTCAGTGGGGGTGAGACACTGTACTGGGGTCAGTGTGAATGAGACACTGTACTGGGGTCAGTGGGGGTGAGACACTGTACTGGGGTCAGGGTGAATGAGACACTGTACTGGGGTCAGTGGGGGTGAGACACTGTACTGGGGTCAGGGTGAATGAGACAGTGGGGTTCTGGGGTCAGTGAGACACTGTACTGGGGTCAGTGGGGGAATGAGACACTGTACTGGGGTGAGACACTGTACTGTGGGGTCAGTGAGACACTGTGGGGTCACACTGGGGTCAGTGGGAGTGAGACACTGGGGTCAGTGTGGGTGAGACTGTTCTGGGGTCAGTGGGTCAGTGTGAATGAGACACTGTACTGGGGTCAGTGGGGGTGAGACACTGTGAGACACTGTTCTGGGGTCAGTGGGGGTGAGACACTGTACTGGGGTCAGTGTGAATGAGACACTGTACTGGGGTCAGTGGGGGTGAGACACTGTTCTGGGGTCAGTGTGAATGAGACTGTTCTGGGGTCAGAGACACTGTACTGGGGTCACTGTGTGAATGAGACACTGTACTGGGGTCAGTGTGAGACACTGGACACTGTGAGACACTGTACTGGGGTCAGTGGGGGTGAGACACTGTACTGGGGTCAGTGTGGGTGAGACACTGTACTGGGGTCAGTGGGGGTGAGACACTGTACTGGGAGACACTACTGGGGTCAGTGGGGTGAGACACTGTATATAATATACGCCATTTAGCAGACGCTTTTATCCAAAGCGACTTACAGTAGTGAATGCATACATTTTCAGTATATGTGGCCCCAGTGGGTATTGAACCCACAACCTAAGCGTTGCTAACGCTGTGCTCTACCAACTGAGCCACAGAGAACCACACTGTACTGGGGTCAGTGATGGTGAGACAGAACAGGGCAAGTCTCTCACTGTATTTACCCCACTCTCTCCTCTTGCAGAGCTGCTTTCAGCCCAGATATGCCTTGCACTCCTTCCTCCCCCCGATACACGCTTGCTTTGCACAGGCTCAGACCGCAGACCTCGGGGCGAAGCCTGCTCCCGAACAGCAGCTCATTAAGATAACGGCGTGTCTGCGACCCTCAGCCCTCAGCCCGTTCCAGCAAACTGTCCATTTCCTGCCACCTGCGAGAAATGTTGACTTAATTGTGCGCCCGTGTCGTCTCGTGTTGATAAGAGGCAGCCGCTCTGCGGCGGACATTAGCATGAACGGGAAGCCGCTCTCCGCTGATCGTTAAAACACCAGTGTGCTCTTCAAAGACAAACCGACAAATTAATTGAGGCTGGTGGGGACGTTTTTGAATTTATTTTTAATTTTTTGTTAAAAATAAATAAATAAAATTGTTTCAGATTTTTTTCCCCATTTTTCTGCTGATTTAGTGGCCAATTATACCCTCTATTTATCTCGATTTGCCCTCTCCAGACGAGTTTGCCGCTCGTCTCTACGAGGCAAGCCAATTCACTGAGGGCAGCGAACTCTGCTTCCTTCGAGACGGACTTCGCCCCCACCTACGTTCTGGAGACTCCCTTACATGCTTCTCAGGGATCATTAGTTTAATATTTAGCTCAGATCTTTATCTTTTATGGGTTATTTATTTAAAAAAAAACTTTCTCTCCACCCCCCTCCCTCAATTGTTTGTGTGTATTCTTCATTTTGTTAAATTCTTCAATAAAAACTATTTATGGACCTCTGGAGAGACAGGAAATGAAAGAATGAAATTGAGAATAGAGAGAAGAAACATATAAGAGAGGGAGGAAGAGGGAGGGGGGGAGAGAGACAGAGAGGGGAAAGAAAAAATGCAGGGAGGGATAAAGAGAGAGACAGAGGGAAGCCAGATATTGAACTAAATTCTCTTTTGCAATGACGACATAGTTATACTACTACATCAACCGTGGACCCTGAGCTAGTGCCAATCACAAAACTCGCGTATTTATAGTTCTCCCAATGGGGCCAATGGATGCGATATGGTACAATATACTTTATTTGTCCCTGTGGGGAAACTTGCCAATATACTGTATATAAATTGCGGTTGCATTATTTTTGGTCACTTCAGATAACTCCTCCCATTTAACTCCTCCTATCTTCACGGTTCTGTTGTGCGGTGGAAAAGCGACACATTACATTACATTTGACATTTTTAGGCATTTAGCAGACGCTCTTATCCAGAGCGACTTACAAGATGTGCATTAATACATGGTAGGAACAATCATAGTTCATGTAATTTCTTTACATACAATCCATTTATACAGCTGGATATTTTTACTGAAGCAATTCAGGTTAAGTACCTTGCTCAAGGGTACAATGGCAGTGTCCCCACCTGGGAATTTAACCAGCAACCTCTGAGTTACAAGCCCAGCTCCCTAACCATTATATGACACAGGGACTCGACCCGTGAAGGGGCTAGTTACGGGTACGGATGGTTACCATGCTGTGCCGGACTGTACTGTGCGGTGGGAAAAAGACATATTATTACAACTGCTACTGCAACTGCTATTGCTATCATTCTACTGCTACTGCTACTGCTACTGCTATCATTCTACTGCTACTGCTACTGCTATCATTCTACTGCTACTGCTACTGCTACTGCTATCATTCTACTGCTACTGCTATCATTCTACT
>JAINUG010000527.1:122500-142500 GCA_029706075.1 Aldrovandia affinis | reverse complement strand
GGTGTTTATGTGTGTGTGCAGTGTGTGTGCATGTAAAGATGTGTGTGTGTGTGTGTTTGCATGCATGCTCATACATGCATGTTTCATTTCGATTGCAAATGTAGTGTACATAGTCACAGCTGCCCTATCCCCCCATCACACAGGAAGAGAGAGAGAGAGAGAGAGAGAGAGAGAGAGAGAGAGAGAGAGAGAGAGAGAGAGAGAGAGAGAGAGAGAGAGAGAGAGAGAGAGAGAGAAGAGGGGAGAGTGGGGAAGAGGAGATGGGGGAAACAGGGCCTTTTAAGGAAGGTCTTTTCTTGTGAACAATGCTTTACTGTGTTATCCTTCACGTAATGTACAACAAATACAATCACACGTACACATCACATACCCAACCTAAAACACAATCACACAATCACACAATCACACAATCACACAATCACATCACATACCCAACCTAAAACCAAGGACAACAAAAGTTCACAGCTTCTGAGACTCCGCCCCTCACAGCTTCTGAGACTCCGCCCCTCACAGCTTCAGAGACTCCGCCCCTAACAGCTTCAGAGACTCCGCCCCTAACAGCTTCAGAGACTCCGCCCCTCACAGCTTCAGGGAGACTCCACCCTCACAGCTTCAGAGACTCCACCCCTCACAGCTTCAGGAGACTCCACCCCTCACAGCTTCAGAGACTCCGCCCTTCACAGCTTCAGAGAGACTCCGCCCCTCACAGCTTCAGAGACTCCGCCCCTCACAGCTTCAGGGAGACTCCGCCCCTAACAGCTTCAGGGAGACTCCACCCCCTCACAGCTTCAGAGAGACTCCGCCCCTCACAGCTTCAGAGACTGTGCTTCTTGACTAATGGCTGAATGAGCGAGCTTTCCGCAGACCAAGGTCAATATCAAAATTTGCCATTTAGCGGACGCTTTTATCCAAAGCGACTTACAGTAGTGAATGCATACATCTCTCAGTGTATGTGGTCCCAGTGGGATTTGAACCCAAAACCTAAGCGCTGCCAACCATATAACATATGCCATTTCTATGCCCTACGCCACGGCTGACTCATGGTCACGCAACGGGAAGCTCCCTTTGCTCAGAATGAGACAGAGGAGAGGAAAGCATAGATGTGAGAAGTGAACAGGAGAGATGGAGAGAAGAGGGGGGAGGGGGCTGGGGAGCACTAATTCATAATCTCCCAAAAAATACGCTAACCACGCCCTTCAAAATGTTCCCTGTGACAGCAGCACAGCAACCTGCCCGGCTGGCCTGGCCTGGGCTGGAGGAGGAGCGAGAGGAGATTGGGCAGCGGTGTGGAGAGAGGAGGAGGAGGAGGAGGAGGAGGGCACAAGCTGGCACCGCGGAGATGGGCACGCGGGACTGCTCTCGCGCCCGGGAGATAAACGGCTCTCCTAAGACCCCGGAGCGCTCTCCCTGTTTGAGTGCGCATGCGTGTCAACCGCGCAGCCATGCATTATTTAACTGTAACAAGGCGAGCCTAATCACTCTCTAATTAGGCGGCTTTTTTTAGAGCACTTTATTGATAATGGGCGCACTGGAGTCACCAGGCTACTTACTGCGGGCATGCTCCCTCGTTTTTGCGCGATGCGTTTTATATATATATATAATTTATATATATATATGTATATTATGTATTATATATTATTTCTGAACAGCTTGTAGATGCGGCTGCTGCTCCACATTTTTTTTTTTACATTTACATTTTAAGCATTTAGCAGACGCTCTTATCCAGAGCGACTTACAAGATGTGCATTAATACATGGTAGGAACAATCACAGTTTGCGCATGAGATCAGTGCAGTAATACAGCAATAGACATTGCAGGCGTCTGCGTACCATACCTGAAACACCGGGAAGGAAAAGGTATTTTACATTTTAAATTTATTTTTTATTTTTAATAAAGAGTATAGTGTTGAACAAGTAAACAGTGGTGACGACAGATTGACTAGATGGACAGTGTTCAGTGGTAGTGGAGTCTGAAGAGGTGGGTTTTGAGTCTCTTGCGGAAGATCGCAAGTGATTCCGCGGTCCTGACCGATTGCGGGAGGTCGTTCCACCAACGAGGGACCAGGACAGAGAAGAGGCGAGACCGCGAGGAGCGGCTGCCAGGCGCCCGGAGGGATGGGACAGTCAGTTTGCCAGAGGAGGCGGAGCGGAGGGTCTGGACGGGGTGTATGGTGCGATGAGTGACTGGAGGTACGGGGTATGCCTGCATACGTACCCCAGTTTGCCCCGTGTGTTGTGTGTGATCGCGCGCTTTTTTCCCACGTTTGCCATTTAAAAAAATAATAATAATTGCAACGGATCGCCTGCGCCCCAGAATGATCACCCACCACTGTTGTGGACTCGCGCGGTCGAACAGCAGTTCGTTCACTCGATGTCCGTTCGCTGCGCTCGCGCGGACAGAGCGCGCGCATATACTGAAATACACGCGCCAGCCGGATGGGACGCTTATCAGCGTACAGGTCTTACAAATGTGTTCACTTATTCATTAGGGTGTTGTGACACACAACATGTGGCACACAAAAAAAAAGATAGGTGCACTACTCGTAGAATCTAGCGGGGCTCAACCCTGAATCGAAGTGAACAATGCTGGCGTGCCAACTTCACGGCTTGACCGTGGTTCTGCGTGTCTCAGTAGGTAGAGCACGGCGTTGGCAACGCTTAGGTTGTGGGTTCAATTCCCACTGGGGCCACATATACTGAAAATGTATACGTTCACTACTGTAAGTCGCTTTGGATAAAAGCGTCCGCTAAATGGCGTATATTGACCGGAGAGGACAAAAACGGTCATCTCGGTCCACGTAGAGTCCATCTATCCATCCACTGTAGCCACTGCTGCCCCGTACGGCAAGTGGTCTGCCATTAAGTGCACAACGATACACATACCTTAAAACACAGATTATTACTCTGCTACAACCCACCTAACGGCGCAGTACCGTGACTGCCACGTTCGCGAGTACAAGAGGCACGGTGGTGTGGGAAAAGCGCACCTGTTCCCCACCGCTGGGAAGAGTGGGAGGCTGCGGGGCAGGTTCCACTCGCGCTGTTCTTCTTCCCACGGCCACGCAGGCGAGCGCGCGGAGGCACAGCCACAGCGAGACGGTGCTCGTAAAACATTTACTACTTTTTTAATTCGGGGGGTTGTTTGTTTATTTCCGCCGACGACACACCTGCACGCCGTTAGCGTACACCGGAAAGGCAACGTTGGCGAACGGTTTCATTTGACATTTTAGGCATTTAAGCAGACGCTCTTATCCAGAGCGACTTACAAGATGTGCATTCATACATGGTAGGAACAATCATAGTTCGCGCAAGAGATCAGTGCAGTAATACAGCGATAGACATCGTTGCAGGCAGCTGCGTACCATACCTGTAACACTTGGAAATGTTTCAAAACATTGCAACGAACGAGCAACGTAAACACAACCCCGCTCACCTTAAAAGCGACGTCGTAAAACTCCCCGCTGTTGCTGAGCGAAGGTCGACTCGGGTGGACCACTCCGTTGGACTGACCCTCGGTTCCGGAGGTAGCCCTGTCGCTTTTCCCTTTCCCTTTCTGGGATGCGGTGGACGAGCCGCTCTTCCCTCTCACCGCCTTCTTCCTGGACATAGTTCACCCGTGGGGTTTGCGCTACGGCTGCGTCTATAAACTCTTCTCTCCTTCTCTTTGGTTTCGGGGAGAGAAAACGCACAGCGCCCAGCGATGTCGACTTGATTTGTTTGTTTCGACTAAATGCCCTCAATCTGTTTTTTTACCTGCCTTTAAACCAACCCCCCCCCCCAAAAAAAAAATCAAAAATCAACCGTAACTCGAGGTAAAGATCACTTTTTTCACCTATACGTCAGCGTCACGGCTAGGTGGATCTGTCTGTCCCATGGCAATATCGGCGGCGCTGTTGGCACTTTTCCCTTCGCCTCGCGCAGTTCCACGGCGTTCGATCTCCTCGCCCCGTGCTCAAACCTCTCTCCTCGCCCCGTGCTCACACAGTTCCCACAAGGCGGTGATGCGCTCGGTATCTGGTCGTTATTTTTTTGCTTTCACACAGACGCGATTCTCTTCCAGAAGTCGGCGGGGGCTTCACGAGCATCGACCGACGACAGACAACAACAGACAGTCCTTTATAGGGGCTCGGTGGCGAAGAAGATACAGACCACGGCACCTTGCGCGCGACGGGGGGGAATAGGGGGAGGGGGGGCGCTCTCGTTTGGAGAGCGCTGAGACTACTTGTTGGCACCGGTGTAGTTTTTAAAGGCGCAGTGACGTTTTTTTTGTGTGTGTATGATTCATGACTCTCGCCCAACCATATAATCAGACTAACGATTTAAACTTCAACTCTACCGATTCTCAGAAATGATGCCCCTGGGGCCGTTAACGTCCTCCTCCCGCTCTTCAATTTACAACGCCGTAACCCCGCGGACTGAAAGAGCTCGCGCACTGAAAGTATTGGGGATTGGAGCCTATCTGATGATTGGTGTGAAGCCACTTGGTTCCGTTGGATCCAGGACTCGCAGTCTGGATAATTGGAGAGGGCGGAGAGATCCCCGATCACCGAGCGGTGGCCATCTCTATATCTAGCCTATGTATTCTTCTCAACGATGGAAAACACACACACAAAAAATTAGTTATATCATACACCACTTGGGTATATAAATACCTTTATTTACATCCATAATATGACCGCATTACGATTTAGACATGCCTCCACGTAGGGTGTCAAACATCCGGCTCGCTGCAGCGTTGGACAACCCCCCCCGGTGAAAAGTCAAAGCATCCGAACGGAGCAAAGCCAGCGTGTCCCACCGCACGAGCGGCAGGGCCGATTCAAAGGCGTTAAAGAATAACGTACACGCGCCAGTCGGTGGATCGGTCGGCTCTCGAGACATGCAGACGAATACGAGATGTTCGGTTTGCACTCCATAACCACGAGAGTGTCGTGCCGCCCTGTTGCATAGTGTTCTGTCGTGGGGGCAGGAGAACACTGTGCAACAGAACACTCACACCAAGTTCACCATGTTTGTTAGTGATGTTAAAATACGTACCCCCCCACCCACCAGAAATGCCATCATTACATTACAATACAGTGTCACGTCTAAAATCTAAAGTGAGAACCGTATTCAACTGGCAGAACGGAAATAACATCTGAGAGTCTGATCATAATGTATAATCCTTACAGGGTGAGTCTGACCGCTGTGTATGACACACACCCCAATATCTACCCCTCTTTACAGGGTGAATCTGACCACTGTGTATGACACACACCCCAATATCTACCCCTCCTTACAGGGTGAATCTGACCACTGTGTATGACACACACCCCAATATCTACCCCTCCTTACAGGGTGAATCTGACCACTGTGTATGACACACAGTGATCTACCCCTCCTTATAGTGGTGGTGCTCCGGTAGAGTGTCCGATAAGGGATAAGGGTGTGATTAGTTCCCAGAGTTAGAGACCTGGGTCTTTGGCTCGGCGGGGTAAATCGCTCTACTGTCCTGTCGAGGTCCTCGGTTCGAAACTCGCTGCGGGCAGAACCAACTCCCTTACACTTACAGAGTGAGTACATTTTAGATTGTCTGACAGTGACGACGCGGGAGACTTGTTGTTGTTGCTGTTGTTGTTTACTGATCTGCTATCGTCCCACAGGCAAGCAGAATGACGTCATCGAGAGAGTTGTGTACAAAGGAGAAGGTCGTACTTTATTGCTTGGTCCCTGGTGCGACACACAGGGCCAAATGTGATACAGGTGCATTCAGTGCCCCTTAACAAACGCACACACACTCATACACGCGCTCGCACACACACACACACACACACACACACACACTCACACGCACACACACACACACACACACACACACACACACACACACACACGGATGCAAGCACGTGTCATGCAAAGACATTTTTCGCTGCGGATATTGTTGCTAGTTGTGGTTGGTTTGTTTGCAGGGTGAGAGGGAGTCCACAGCACGGAACACAATCACAAAAGGGCAGCCGCCAGCGTAACCTCACACTTCTGCAAACAAACACTGTTCTTATTATTATTGTTGTTGTTCATAATAATAATGATAAGAACAGTGCCACCAGCAGACTCTGTGTGTCTGTGCCGGCTCATATCCGCTCAGAAGCAGCGGGCGACGGCTCTGTCTGTCTGTCTGCTGAGAACACGACTGGCTGAATTCAATCACTTTCTCTCCTCAATGACTCAATACAGACCAGTAATCGTATATCACACGTATAAAAATACAGTGATGTACAGGAGGCGCGGGGGGGTCGGTACAGGACGGGTATTGCAGAGAGACTGCTTACTGCAGCTTGTGTTTGCGAATGGAAAAATAAAAACAATAATAACAGTAGTTATTAGTTATTATTAGTTACAGTAATAACCACAACACAAAGGAAGGTGGTTGCTGAGGTGGTTGTTAAGGGGTGGGGAGTGGAGGGGGACACTGAAGTAAGGCATGCTGGGTAATCTCGGAGTGCTGGCTGCCTCCGGGCCATCCGGACAGCTGTTCTGCGCCGGCAGCCCAGAGCGACACAGCCATGGAGGATGCCCCAATGTGCCGAGAGCTGCAAGAGCTGCAGAGCCAGAGGCGTTTGTGAGGCCCAGAGATCACTCCCCGTCCGAAATGACCCCTCGTTATCTTTCTTCTGTTTTTGTAATGTAATTTGCTTCCTGAATATTCAGGGATGCAGAGAGATGGATGTAAAACTTCAACGATACTTTTTTTTGGATTTTTTTTTGTTAAATGACAGAAACAGGAACTCTTCAGCAGGATCAGGAAAGAGTGCACCATCTCGCTAATGAAAAACAACGTCTCTGGAATGCTCTGTCGCAGCAGAGGAGGAATCAGAATTCATTTTTTTCCAGGTGGTGGGGGAAAAGAAAAGGGGGCTTTCGGGACTTTAAGGGGGAGGGGGTCGTAGCCTCTCAGGTGTCCAGTGTTCTGTGGGGGGTTCAGTAGATGTCCGGATGGGGCCAGTTGCGGGACTGGAAGTACTTCCTGAGGCCAGGCAGGTCCACGGGGGAAGTAGGGACCCAGACGCTTGCGAATCCACCACTTCCCCTGGCTCGCGCTGACGCCACCCGGCTCACTGAACTTGTACTTAAAGTGCTCTCCACGAACCCATCTGCAGCAGGAAGAGAGAGGGAACGAGGGAGGGAAAAGAGGAGAGAGAGAAGGGGGGGGCGGGATGCAGAGGGAGTGACGGAGGAGGAGGGTGAAGAGAGAAAGCGCTGAGAGGTTTGACTGAAGGTCGGGCACTTCACCGCTGGAGAAATTCAATCATCGTCCCTGCATGTGGCACCGATACGCACCACAAGAGGGAGCCAATGTACAACCAAACTCCAGCAGGAGAGGAAACCAGTCAACAGGCTTATATTTCACCGTTGGCAGACTGAAATGTGCGAGTTTGTTGAGCGTGTGCATGTTCTTTTGTGGGTTTTTTAAGGGGGATGGAGGGGGGTTTGTCCTTGGTGCCTATACCACCTCTGTATAACATCTGTATAACAACTTAAATATACTTTTGCATGAATCATTTAGCAGACGCTTTTATTACATTTACATTTTGGGTATTTAGCAGACGCTCTTATGCAGCGTGACTTGCGAAATAAAGTGCGCGTGTGATCTGACAAAAATGTAAAGTTCAGCAGCGCCACAGAAAGGTTCATGTTCATTTTTACATTTTAGGCATTTAGCGGACGCTCTTTTCCAGAGCAACTTACACAGTTTACATTTCTTTACATACAATCCATTCATACAGCTGGATATTTTACTGAAGCAATTCAGGTTAAGTACCTTTAGCTCAAGGGTACAACAGCAGTGCCCCCACCTGGGAATCGAACCAGCAACCTGGGAGCTGCAAGCCCAGCTCCCTAACCATAACACTACACTGCCTGCCCTCACGTTCGTATTCGCATGAACGTGCGCGTGACCTACGAGACAAACCCACCCCTCCACACACCTGAGCCTCCCAGGTGCATCCGTCCGCATGCGTGACACCACAGCTGTCCCCCCCCCCCAAGGGCCTCAGCGCCCTGCGAGCCCCGCCCACCCCAAAAAAACCTGGGGGTATTAAGAGTCTTAGGGACCCCGCTTGCGCCACCCCCCACTCCGGGACCGAGCCCCGACAGCTGAGATCGGTCACGCGGTGCCCCACAGCTGTCTCCCCCGGCAACAGCCGGTCATTTCAGAGGGAGGGGCTGAAATACAGGAATTAGAGTCTGATCTCGGGGATATGAACAGCCGAGCCCGGGGGGCGGCGGGGCGATATCACCGCGCATGGTGTCCGTGCGTGTGGGGGGGTGGTGTCAGCCGTGGCAACTCGAGGCAACACTGGGGTTGTTTACGTTCTGGCTTTCATCGTATCACACTGTAAAAACGACCACAAGCAGAACACAAAGTCTCTCTCCCTGTGTTCTTATTCCCCCTCGGTGGGTTTCCCTCCCCCTTTGAGAAGCGGCAGTGTAGTGTAATGATTAGGGATCTGGGCTTGTAACGTTAAGGTTGCAGGTTCAATCCCCAGGTGGGGCACTGCCGTTGTACCCTTGAGCTAAAGGTACTTAACCTGAATTGCTTCAGTAAAATATCCAGCTGTATAAATGGATTGTATGTAAAGAAATGTAAAGTGTGTAGTCGCTCTGGATAAGAGCGTCTGCTAAATGCTTAAAATGTTACCAAATTTAAAAATGTCCTTTAATTCAAAATGTAAAAAATGTAAAAGGTAAAAAATGTAAAATGTAAAATGTAAAATGTAAAATGTAAAATGTAAAATGTAAAATGTAAAATGTAAAATGTAAGGGTCTAAGAAGCGCTGCATAAAGTAAGCGGCGGACACTTGTGAGCGCGCCCGGTGCCCAGGGCGAAACGCCCGGGCGCTGTGCTCACCTGTGTGGGCCAGGTGACTCACCTGGGGTTCTCCCGTGGAAGGGGTTGTGCTGGATTAGGGAGAGGATGCTGGAGTCGTTGGCCAGCAGCCTGCCGGCGATATGGATCACCCACTCATTCTGCTCGTAGGTCTGAGGGAGACAGGCTACAGGTCACACACAGAGCGTGGCTACATGCTACATGCTACAGGCTACAGGTCACACACAGAGTGTGGCTACATGCTACATGCTACAGGCTACAGGTCACACACAGAGCGTGGCTACATGCTACAGGCTACATGCAGGTCACACACAGAGTGTGGCTACATGCTACAGGCTACAGGCTACAGGTCACACACAGAGCGTGGCTACATGCTACAGGCTACATGCTACCGGTCACACACAGAGTGTGGCTACATGCTACAGGCTACAGGCTACAGGTCACACACAGAGCGTGGCTACATGCTACAGGCTACATGCTACAGGTCACACACAGAGTGGCTGCTACAGGCTACAGGCTGCAGGTCACACACGGCAGGGCTACATGCTACAGGCTACATGCTACATGCTACCGGTCACACACAGAGCAGGGCTACATGCTACATGCTACAGGCTACCGGCTACAGGTCACACACAGAGTGTGGCTACATGCTACAGGCTACATGCACAGGTCACACACAGAGTGTGGCTGCTACAGGCTACAGGTCACACACACGTGAGCAGGGTGGCTACATGCTACAGGCTACATGCTACATACATGCTACAGGTCACACACAGAGCAGGGCTACATGCTACATGCTACATGCTACAGGCTACATGCTCTCACACTCACACACTCACTCACACACACACACACACACACACACACACACACACACACACACACACACACACACACACACACACACAGAGGGTGGCACATGCTACAGGCTACATGCTACACACACACACACAGTGTGGCTACACACACACACACACTACACACACACACACACACACACACACACACACACACACACACACACACACACACACACACACAGCGTGGCTACAGGCTACATGCTACAAGTCACATACAGAGGGTGGCTACATGCGACAGGCTACATGCTACATGCTGGATGTCGCACGCAGACGCACAGGTTAAACACAGACACAGATCACAGCTCCACAGTGCATACACGCAGTGGCTACAGGCTACAGGTCACACAGAGCGTGGATGTAAGATACAGAAACACAGACACAGATCACAGCTCCACAGTGCATACAGCAGTCTGTATGAAACACAATGGAAATGTCAGTCTGTCTGTCATTGGTCACACACAGATGTCTGGACACAATGTCCCAGGTCCCATACAGAGACAGAGGCGATGAGCCGGTCTATATCTCACAGACCTCTGAATGCATGATTCCTGCTATCGGGCAAAGTGCCGTCATCCATTTTTCATCGTTCATATTTTATGGTATTCGATCTCTCTTTTACTGGTGGCTCGCGAGTCTAAAGGTTTGGCTCCCCCTCCCCTCCCTTTTCCCCTGCCCCGGACAGAAGGAGGCTCCTTATGGACACGCGGAATCAACGCCACATAACCCCGCCCCCCCCCCCCACCCCACATCTCAGCTGGGGCCCACTTTAATTTGGAAACATCTCTGTGCTTTGTGAGTGCTAAAATGTCTAAAATGGGTGTGCACGCCTCTCTCCTTAATTACACCTGAGAGAGTCATAGAAGGGTTGCAAGCCCTTAAAAAATACTGTACAACAGTACTTCCCTCTTTTTAAAACAGACGTCTCATTTAGGTCGTGGGGTGGAGAAAAAAGCATTTATGTGACTCTTATGGGGGGTGATCAGGTGGGATGAGACGCTTAGAATAGCAGAACTTTGAACACATTTTTGTTTCTCGTTTGGTAGTATATCTGACTTGTTAAGGTCCGAGCTCTGATTGGTTGCAGTTAAGACTTGTGGAACTGTGACTTGTGTCTAAGACTAAGGTTGTAACTGTGACATGTAATTGTAACACCTGAGTAAATGAAGGGTGACATTATACAGGGGTGCATTTACCTGGCAAAAACCCCTTAAAGGGGTGTCCAAACACTTGAGTGGAATATGGCCCGGGTTCTGACTGAGTTGTAATCTGTTTCACCACTGGTGGAGCCACCCGGGGTGAACATTTTCCTGGCATGGTTTAAGCCTTTCGTCCATTTGGCCCTCAGGAAAAAGTTTGGACCCCCTGCCTTAGAGGGAAAGGTAAACACCAATAAATACCACCATTCTGAGTGATCACCTTCATCCTGTGGTGAAGCATTTCTATCCTGATGGGAGTGGTCTCTTCCAGGATAACAATGCCCCCATCCACAGGGCACGAGTGCTCACTGAATGGTTTGATGAGCATGAAAACGATGTAAACCATATGCCATGGCCGTCTCAGTCACCAGATCTCAACCCAATTGAACACTGATTAGAGCACTTCTGGAGCAGTGCCTGAGACAGCATTTTTGACCACCATCAACAAAACACCAAATAATGTAATTTTTTGTGTAAGAATGGTTCATTGCAGTGCACTGAAGCTGTTCTGGCAGCTTGTGGTGGCCCAACGCCCTACTAAGACACTTTATGCTGGTGTTTCCTTTATTTTGACAGTTACTTGGATGTCTTTGGTATAACAACAGACAGATATGATATTTAAAAGAATGGTGTTGCGGCCTCCTGGGTCGTCTAGTGGTTGCAACGTTCGACGCTGGCCACTGTGACCGGGGTTCAATTCCACTGGCCGCGCCAGAGTCGGCTCTGGCTGGGAGTGCCACTAGGAGGCGGCAATTGGCTGTCCGCCCCAGGGAGGGGGGAGGGAAGCCGACATGAGTTCACTGCGTATAGGAGTGGCTCTGGGGTACCGGAGTTACGGTTGACAGCCTGGCGAGTGCCGTCTCGGAGGAGACGATACTTTGCGTTTGTCACTGCCGGTCTCAGGGCTACAGCAGTGAACTCACAATACGAGGGGGGAGGATTGACATGAAAAATAGAGGGTGTAATTGGCTACAAAATTGGGAGAAAATGGGATAAAATCAAAACAAAGTGTAAACTGTTTTCAAAAACGATGGTGTTGCATCTCTCTAGAAAATTGTTCCACTTGACACTTGGATGACCTGAAGCTGTTCCTCCGGCCCATGCTGGCCCAGTGGCCCCCACTGAAAGACAGTTTTACGACGTTTCCTTTGTCTTGGCTGTCCCTCGCGGGCCGGATGTCTCACCTGGAAGGCGGCGAACCACATGAGCCAGTCGAGCCGGTAGTGGTAGGGCGAGATGAGGCAGGGCCGGCGCCGCACGTCTCCCGGTTTACAGACGAACTGGTACTCCTCCCACACCGCTGCCTCGTCCTGAGGGTCACTGCTGAGCGTGCCCTGAAACACCACCTCCGTGCGCTCCTTAGTGACGCTGTAGGGGGTGGGGGTTAGTGATGCTGTAGGGGGTTAGTGCTGCTGAAACACCACCTCCGTGATGCTGTGATGCTGTAGGGGGTGGGGGTTAGTGATGCTGTAGGGGGGGGTTAGTGCCCTGAAACACCACCTGCTGTGCGGGGGGTGATGCTGTAGGGGGTGGGGGTTAGTGATGCTGTAGGGGGGGGTTAGTGCCCTGAAACACCACCTCCGTGATGCTGTGATGCTGTAGGGGGTGGGGCTGTTAGTGATGCTGTAGGGGGTTAGTGCCTGAAACACCACCTCCGTGTGCTCCTTAGTGATGCTGTAGGGGGGGGGTTAGTGATGCTGTAGGGGGTTAGTGCCTGAAACACCACCTCCGTGCGCTCCTTAGTGATGCTGTAGGGGGTGGGGTTAGTGATGCTGTAGGGGGTTAGTGCCCTGAAACACCACCTCCGTGCTCCTTAGTGATGCTGTAGAGGGGGTAGTGCTGCTTAGAGATGCTGTAGAGGGGGTTTAGTGCTGCTTAGAGACGCTGTAGAGGGGGGGGTTAGTGCCCTGAAACACCACCTCCGTGCGCTCCTTAGTGATGCTGTAGAGGGGGGGGGTAGTGCTGCTTAGAGACGCTGTAGAGGGGGTTTAGTGCCCTGAAACACCACCTCCGTGCGCTCCTTAGTGATGCTGTAGAGGGGGTGTTAGTGCTGCTTAGTGATGCTGTAGGGGGGGTTAGTGCTGCTTAGTGATGCTGTAGGGGGGGTGTTAGTGCTCCTTAGTGATGCTGTAGGGGGGGTTAGTGCTGCTTAGTGATGCTGTGGGGGGGGTGTTAGTGCTGCTTAGTGATGCTGTAGGGGGTTACACGCTCCTCGAAGGCAGGCGTAGGGAACCTACATATTATGATTATTGTTATTATTATGATAATTTAATTCATGTTGTCATGATAGCCCTCTAAGTCTAAGTATATATTTATTTGAATGATTGTCAGAGTGAGTGTATGAGTGATTAAGTGATTACGTGATTGTCATGACAGAGTGAGTGATTAAGTGATTGTCATGTCAGAGTGAGTGTGTGAGTGATTAAGTGATTGTCATGACAGAGTGAGCGTGAGTGATTAAGTGATTGTCATGACAGAGTGAGCGAGTGAGTGATTAAGTGATTGTCATGTCAGAGTGAGTGTGTGAGTGATTAAGTGATTGTCATGTCAGAGTGAGCGTGTGAGTGATTAAGTGATTGTCATGTCAGAGTGAGCGTATGAGTGATTAAGTGATTGTCATGACAGAGTGAGTGATTAAGTGATTGTCATGTCAGAGTGAGCGTGTGAGTGATTAAGTGATTGTCATGTCAGAGTGAGCGTATGAGTGATTAAGTGATTGTCATGACAGAGTGAGTGATTAAGTGATTGTCATGTCAGAGTGAGCGTGTGAGTGATTAAGTGATTGTCATGACAGAGTGAGTGTGTGAGTGTGTGAGTGATTAAGTGATTGTCATGACAGAGTGAGCGTATGAGCGATTAAGTGATTGTCATGACAGAGTGAGCGTGTGAGTGATTAAGTGATTGTCATGACAGAGTGAGTGTATGAGTGATTAAGTGATTAAGTGATTGTCATGTCAGAGTGAGTGTATGAGCGATTAAGTGATTGTCATGACAGAGTGAGCGTGTGAGGGTTACCTGCCAAAGGCCCCGTAGGTGTTGACGATGCGGAGAGGGTCAAAAGAGGTGTTCATCACCTGCCTGGAGCTGAACAGGTTCATCACCACGGGAACGCTCAGGTAACCAATCAGAAGAGCCAGAGACACCTGCACTGCCCGTCGTACCAGCATACCTGAGACAGGGAGCGAGGTCAGAACGAGGCCAGTTAGTGTGGACGCGGCACTTTTGACACATAATATTAAGCAGGAGAATATATTCCATATTCGGACATATATCAACCTACATTTTAAGAAAGGGTGGGGTCACAGTAAATGTATCCATCCTTAAATTGGGTGGTGGGCTCAGAAGGTTTGGGAACCACCTGCCTTAGAACACCTTATCTCACACCTTATTTAGAACACTGCATCTCACTTTAAAACACTGTATCTGACCTTAGAACACCTTATCTCACTTTAGAACACTGTACCTCACTTTAACCCCCTGAGGTCGACGGGAGCGGCGCCGCTCCCAGCAGCAATAAAAGTATATTACTATTTCTAACTTCGCGATATTTTATCATACACACGCGACAAAAACATTGACAGAAACCTTAGAATCGCGACTTTCCGATTTGAGCACTGGCAAATCAAATGGGATTTTTAAATTAGGTTAATTAGACCAAAAGTAAACCTTGCCTTTTACTCTCTTTTTTACCTGGTAGTAACGTCCCCTTCTATTGACATGGTAACTAGGTGCGAGTTTCGGGGAGGTGTGGGGAGGTGTGTGGGGAGGGCGTGGGGCCATGTGTGAAAACGCCGGCGTAAACACATAAACTGTCCTTACAATTTGAAGCAAGATTTTATACAGACATACAATTTTATTCAGGATGGAAAGATTTTCTGCGCTGCAGTGTTTGAGAGTATTGATGAAAAGCGACGAAGACAATAACTGACGAAGAGTAAGTAACTATATTTGATTTGCCATGTTATCAAATACTGTATATATATTCAATATATGAATTCCGCGTCTTGTGACTACATATTCCGCGTGTTGCAACGTAACAAATAGCAATATGCACACAAGATCTATGGAATAATACTTTTCAAACAGCCTAAAATGTTATTTATTTCGCTTGTTTTCAAATACTCGTGAAAATATATGAATTCGCGTCTTGTGACGCCAAACATATTCCGCGTGTTAGTAACTTAATCTAAATCCCTAACGTTAGTAGATTAGTTGGTTAGTACTATACACATCTACCTAATATATACAAAGTGCAATCTAGAAAGTAAGAAGGAAGAAAACGATATAATAAGCGAAGGCGGAAAAACCCGAAAAGTATAAACTCCCGAAGTGCATGACAAGACAAGGTGTGCATCTCGAAATAAACGGAACAAGGACAGACAGGGAGCAGAACGTGACAGAACAGGGAAAATGCAATACTGGATAAAGAATAATGAATAAGGACTGAATGAAAAATAAACAAAGACCAAAAAACAACAGAACAGGAACTCAGAATATAACACTGATGGCCCAGTGAGATGGCCCATCTGACAGATCTTAGAGGTGTGGACAATGAATAATGAATATTCAGGTATTTAGCATTTAGCCCTCCCACAGCCTGAAATAAATGTGACCAGTTCTGATAAAAACAGGTTTTAGCTATTTAGATCTCAGATGTGCTAAACTGTTTTCACACCCTTACATAACCAAGACCCTGATGAACAAACGCACATTGGCAAAACAATTCGTCACTATAGTTTAGTGTGTGCTTTCACAACTTTTGTGACAGCAGAAAAATTTACTATTTTTAACTTGTGTGTTTGTAGATCTATTTACAAGCTGCATATGATACTGACCAAACTATTGATGGCATACAAATGTAGCTGTGATTGTCCTTCAAATAAAAATATCAAACACTTTGGAGTAAGTGTGTGTTAAATTGATGAAATTGAGATAAATATCAGACCATGCCAAAATCAAAAAACATCTAAAAGCTTAGCATGGACCTCAGAGGGTTAAAAGTGTGGTATAATGGTTAGGGAACTGCGCTTGTAACGTTAAGGTTGCAGGTTCAATCCCCAGGCGGGGCACTGCTGTTGTACCCTTGAGCTAAAGGTACTTAACCTGAATTGCTTCAGTAAAATATCCAGCTGTATAAATGGATTGTATGTAAAGAAATGTAAACTGTGTAAGTCGCTCTGGATAAGAGTGTCTGCTAAATGCCTATAATGTAATATAATGTATAATGTAAAACACTGTATCTGACCCTAGATGTCTCACCTTAGAACACCTTATCTCACTTTAGAACACCTTATCTCACCTGAGAACAATGTACCTTATTTCACCTTAGAACAGCTCCCTGATCTTCAAACACTGTCTGTGACCTCCTCTCACACTCTGTCTGACCGCCAAACATTATCCGCACTGGTCCATTACTTTGTTTTCACCCTTTCAATGTGTATCATTACGGACGTGAGACTGCGCGTTTGCAAACATGCACAACTGCGATTTTTTTGGGGGGCTGGTGAGGTCACCCGTCAGGCAGGATTTAGCAGTGACAGCTGGAGGCACAGGGCTAGCACACCAGCTGGGCACTGATGATGCTGGAAACGAGCGCTGCGTGAGCGTTGGCCGGGGGTCCACTTGGCGATTCCTGCTTCACCCCGAGTGGGATCACAAAACATTTGCCACAGCGTGAACCCACAATTACTGGGGCTTTAAGGCACCTATTCCTATTCCACACACACTCACACACACACACACACACACACACGCTCTCTCACTCACACACACACACACACACACACACTCACACACACACACTCACTCACTCAACACACACACACACACACCACACACACTCACACACACACACACACACACACACACACACACACACACACACTCACACCAACATACACACTCTGTCACACACACGCTCACACAACCAATCACACATCTCCACTGCATCTCCACTGTCACACACCGGCCAATCACACATCTCCACAGCCACACACCCGCCAATCACACATCTCCACTGTCACACACCAACCAATCACACATCTCCACTGCCACACACCAGCCAATCACACATCTCCACTGTCACACACCAACCAATCACACATCTCCACTGCCACACACCGGCCAATCACACACGGTCCATCCGCTGGAACGTGATCTTCATCGTCCGGGCCCAGACAGAGAGCGCTGAGCGCAGGATATTCACGCCAAGCGGAAGCGCTCAGGAGAGGAGGTCTTCCTGTCGCGCAGACGCGATCGCGCCGACCTGGCTGCCAGTAAAGACAGGATCACCTCGACCGGGCCGTGTCATTTTGTGACTAATGTCTGGGAATGTGTTTTTCACCTCGCATTTCCACTTTCTCTCGCTTAATTCATACTGCAGACGACAAAGCGAGGCTTTATTTTATTGCTACTTAACCGAACGATCGCTTCACATAAACCTGAAGACCGTTAGCGGGCCTACTGAGGCCAATTAGCCAAATGCTAAGCAAACCACGCGCTCTTTCCTTCCCTCTTTCTCTTCCCTCTCTTTCTCTCTCCCCCTTTCCCCCTCTCCTCTCCCTCCCCTCTCTCCCCCCTCTCTCCCCCTCTCTTTCTCTCTCTCCCTCTCCTTCTCCCTCTTACACTAAGCTCTGTTGGGTTATGAAGCCACTGGCCTTGTACGCAATTGTAAAGAGTGATTAATTCCACGTCAGTCCCCAAAACACACGCCTGATCACATGGGGGGGGCAGTAAACCAGACAACAAGCCAATGAGCAGCCAGCGACGGCCTGGTGGGACCATTAGAGCCCCTCTCTGCTGCCAGCGCAGCTTCCTGCTCTGGGCTCGGCCTCCTGCTGTTACACTTTTCCTCCCGAAAAAAAAAAATCCCAGACAGAAAGGAATGCATCTGCAACGGCCTGGCAGTGGCAAGAATTACCCAGGGCAACAGCCCAAATATCACTGTGCTCTGACTCACCCTGGGGCCTAAACACAGCCCACATCTCACTGTGCTCTGACTCACCCTGGGGCATAAACACAGCCCACATATCACTGTGCTCTGACTCACCCTGGGGCATAAACACAGCCCACATATCACTGTGCTGAGACTCACCCTGGGGCATAAACACAGCCCACATATCACTGTGCTCTGACTCACCCTGGGGCCTAAACACAGCCCCAATACCACTGTGCTC
This sequence comes from Aldrovandia affinis, assembly GCA_029706075.1. Taxonomy (NCBI): domain Eukaryota; kingdom Metazoa; phylum Chordata; class Actinopteri; order Notacanthiformes; family Halosauridae; genus Aldrovandia; species Aldrovandia affinis. The sequence goes on along the minus strand of JAINUG010000527.1, from coordinate 124,404 downwards.
TGACTCACCCTGGGGCATAAACACAGCCCCAATATCACTGTGCTCTGACTCACCCTGGGGCCTAAACACAGCCCACATATCACTGTGCTCTGACTCACCCTGGGGCATAAACACAGCCCCAATACCACTGTGCTCTGACTCACCCTGGGGCCTAAACACAGCCCACACATCACTGTGCTCTGACTCACCCTGGGGCATAAACACAGCCCACATATCACTGTGCTCTGACTCACCCTGGGGCCTAAACACAGCCCACATATCACTGTGCTCTGACTCACCCTGGGGCCTAAACACAGCCCACATATCACTGTGCTGGGACTCACCCTGGGGCATAAACACAGCCCACATCATCACTGTGCTCTGACTCACCCTGGGGCATAAACACAGCCCACATACCACTGTGCTCTGACTCACCCTGGGGCATAAACACAGCCCACATATCACTGTGCTCTGACTCACCCTGGGGCATAAACACAGCCCACATACCACTGTGCTCTGACTCACCCTGGGGCCTAAACACAGCCCACACATCACTGTGCTCTGACTCACCCTGGGGCATAAACACAGCCCACATACCACTGTGCTCTGACTCACCCTGGGGCCTAAACACAGCCCACACATCACTGTGCTGGACTCACCCTGGGGCATAAACACAGCCCACACATATCACTGTGCTGGACTCACCCTGGGGCATAAACACAGCCCACATATCACTGTGCTCTGACTCACCCTGGGGCCTAAACACAGCCCACATATCACTGTGCTCTGACTCACCCTGGGGCATAAACACAGCCCACATATCACTGTACTCAAGGCAGAAGGGCAACATCTAACAAAATACTTCAGCTAACATCCATCTGTACAAACAAACAACATCTAACAAGGAGACATGTGGATGAGGGTGGATAAGCACATTATATATATATATACACTACCGGTCAAAGGTTTTAGAACACCCCCATTTACCAGTTTTCACCTAAATTTAAGCAGTTCAAGTCTTATAAGTCTTATTCAAGTGAATAACCTGAAATGGTACAAAGGTGAGCGGTAAACTGCCAGAGGTAAAAAAATAAATAATAATAGCTTGGCGGATGGCGTAGCGGTCTAACGCACCACGCCGGAGTGGTGTGCACTGCCAGTCAGGGGCGCGGATCGAAACCCGCGTCCCTGACCAGACCGGCCCTGGTCGTCAGCCCCGATCGGAGGCGGCATTTGGCTGTCCGCCTCTGGAGGAGGGGGGAGGGAGAACTGGCACGAGTCCGTCAAGGAGAAGGTTAAGGAGTCTGTGGAAGATTTCCCGTCTCGAAAGAGGCGGGAACACTCAACCAGGAATGTGTGTCTCGCTCCCGGAGGACGGGCGACGGACTCGTGAGGGTGGGGAATTGAAGTAAATAGAGGTTTAATTGGCAACCAAATTGGGAGAAAAACGGAGAAAAAAATTTTTAAAAAAATTAAAAAAAACAAAAATAAAACTTTTTAAATAAATAAATAAATAAAGTTTAAATATGAAATAAAAAATAAAAAATAAATAATGTCAGAAAGATAATGTCAGGACAGGGGGTACCTCTGGTTGGCGGCGGCGTGCGTCCCGCAGCCTCCTGGCTCTGGATCGTGCTCACGGCGCGCTTGGCCCCGCCCTCACAGGAGGAGAACAGGAAGCCGAGCGCGGCGTCGTCAGCAGGCCAGACTGGGCACGGCGGTCAGCCAGTTCAGGAAGCTGAGGTTCCCGCTGCAACCAGCGCCGCCTGGGCAAACACACAGGAGGCGGGGCGGGCAGGAGTGTAGCATAATGGTTAAGGAACTGGGTTTGTGATACAAAGGTGGGGCCACTGCTGTTGTATCCTTGAGCAAAAGGTACTTAACCTGAATTGCGTCAGTAAAATATCCAGCTGTATAAATGGATT
>JAINUG010000527.1:110000-117500 GCA_029706075.1 Aldrovandia affinis | reverse complement strand
AGCTGAGAGAGAGAAAGAGAAAGGGAGGGAGAGAGAAAGGGAGAGAGAGAGAGAGAGAGAAGGAGAGAGAGAGAGAGAGAGAGAGAAAGAAAGGGAGAAAGAGAAGAGAGAGAGAGAAAGAGAGAGAGAGAGAGAGAGAGAGAGAGAGGAGAGAGAGAGAGAGAGAGAGAGAAGAAGAGAGAGAGAGAGAGAGAGAGAAGAGAGAGAGAGAGAGAAAGAGAGAGAGAGAGAGAGAGAGAGAGAGAGAGAGAGAAAGAAAGGGAGACTTTTAGAAAACCCTGTTTAAAACCCTGTTTTATTGTGGCTTAGTCCCCCAGATCAGGGCAGCATTTCCACTGTAACCCTGATTATCTACAGCTGCACTAAACATACGACAAAACACCCAAAGAAGAAATAAATCTCAAAAAGGCAAGACACAAAACACACACAAAAAGGGCCGTGCTCAAAAATGATCCTCCACAACGCAGGCTGTGCTGAATGCACCACCGAGCTTCAAATTCACACAGGTTATTCATTAACACATGATATGCAAACTCTAACTTGACTCTAGACCGAATCAGGAAACCTAGCCACGGGGCAACATCTGTTGGGCCTGGTCCATTTCTCTGGTGTCTCATCGCTGTCCAAATGGCCACTCTCGCTCGAGCCGGCAGTGGCAGTGTAGTGTAGTGTAATGGTTAGGGAGCTGGGCTTGTAACTCAGAGGTTGCAGGTTCAATTCCCAGGTGGGGCACTGCTGTTGTACCCTAAAGGTACTTAATCTGAATTGCTAAAAATATCCAGCTGTATAAATGGATTGTATGTAAAGAAATGTAAACTGTGTAACCTCTGGATAAGAGCGTCTGCTAAATGCCTAAAATGTAAATGTAAATTAAATGAGCCAGCTGTATAAATGGGTTCAAAATTGTGAGACGGAAGTGTGAAAGCGTGAAAGGCCTGTGACACCTGGGCCAACGGTGGGACCGCTAAAACTCAGAAATGTGCAGAATTTATTTTTCACTTTGTTGTAGGGCAAAGAGGTGTCAGTGAAGGTGGGAAATGATTTTCTGACTTTTTGATTTTTGGGGCACTTTTTCTTATCCCTTATTTTTCATATTACCTTTACAATATGTATATCATATTAACTGTTTAGCCAATAAAGGATTTCAAATTTAAAACTGAATTGAAATTAAAAAGAGAAACAGGAAGGGTGAGAGAAAGCAAGGGAGGAAAAGGAGAGAAGAGTGTGAATGTGAATGATGAAGGGAGAGAGAGGGAGGACAGACAGGGAATGGAAAACACTCCTGCTCTGGGTTGGGGGTACCAGCCAAACAAAAGGCAGAGAGAGAGTGAGAGAGAGAGAGAGAGAGAGAGCAGAGATAATATAAGAGAGAGTGAGAGAGAGAGCAGAGAGAGCAGAGATAATATAAGAGAGAGTGAGAGAGAGAGAGAGAGCAGAGATAATATAAGAGTGAGAGAGAGAGAGAGAGCAGAGATAATATAAGAGAGTGAGAGAGCAGAGATAATATAAGAGAGAGAGAGATAATATAAGAGAGTGAGAGAGAGCAGAGATAATATGAGAGAGAGAGAGAGTGAGAGAGCAGAGAGATATAAGAGAGAGAGAGAGATAATATAAAAGAGAGTGAGAGAGAGAGAGAGAGAGAGAGCAGAGATAATATAAGAGAGAGTGAGAGAGGGAGAGAGAGCAGAGATAATATAAGAGAGTGAGAGAGTAGAGATAATATAAAAGAGAGTGAGAGAGCGAGAGAGCAGAGAGAGAGAGAGAGAGTGAGAGAGAGCAGAGATAATATGAGAGAGAGTGAGAGAGTGAGAGAGAGAGAGAGAGAGAGAGAGAGAGATAATATAAGAGAGAGAGAGAGAGGGAGAGAGAGCAGAGATAATATAAGAGAGAGTGAGAGAGAGAGAGAGAGCAGAGATAATATAAGAGAGAGAGAGAGGAGAGAGAGAGCAGAGATAATATAAGAGAGTGAGAGAGTGAGAGAGCAGAGATAATATAAAAGAGAGTGAGAGAGCGAGAGAGAGAGAGAGAGAGAGAGAGAGAGAGAGAGAGAGAGAGAGAGAGAGAGCAGAGATAATATACCCGTGCACTAAGATACAGCCAGACTCCTTTTATTTGTCATTCTGATTCTCTGTTCTGTTTTTCTTTCCCTCCAGACGAGGGGAAATACTGTTAGCTTTCCCTCTGATCAATAAATTGAACGCAGATGGATTCACAACCCTCCTTTAAAACGTTCAGGCTGCGCGAATGAAAGCCAGAGCAACGGCCCTGCTGCCCTCTCCTCGTCCGCACGTCGCCAAACCTCCTCGAAACTGCGCGAAGACGGCGACGACATCGAGTCCAGAGTCAAGAGTTTCCCCGTCAGCCTCGGCGACGACATCGAGTCCAGAGTCAAGAGTTTCCCCGTCAGCCTCGGCGGCGACTCGAGTCCAGAGTCAAGAGTTTCCCCGATGGCGAAAGAGTCAAGAGTTTCCCCGTCAGCCTCGGCGACGACATCGAGTCCAGAGTCAAGAGTTTCCCCGTCAGAGAGAGTCCAGAGTCAAGAGTTTCCCCGAGCCTCGGCGACGGCGCCAGAGTCAAGAGTTTCCCGTCCAGCCTCGCGAGCAATTCAAGGTTTCCCCGAATCAGGACAAAACAAACGAGCGGGATCAGTCGGAGAATCAGCAGGACAGAGCGCAGTCGGAGAGCCAATCGCTCAGTCACGTCTGACGTCACTCGTAACGGGATTCCCCCGAGAGCTCTTCGCACGACCGATACAAAAAGAGCCGTTTCGTGAAAAACGAAGTTACACCACAAAGACTGAGGGGGAAAACGAGCAAAGGGAAAAGGACGGAGAGGTAACGGGCTTGAGACAAAGTGAGCGTGGCACGAAAAACGTATTTAAAGGCCTCCTGCGTGGCCCAGTGGTTACAACGTCCGACGCTGGCCACGGAGACCGGGGTTCAATTCTCGGAGGAGACATTACTTCGCCTTCATCACTACCGGTCACAGGACTACGGCAGCAAACTCACATTATTACTAGGGGGATTGACATAAAAATAGTGGGTCTAATTATTAAAAAATTTTTTTTTTTTTTAAGTCGTTAAAAACTAAAAACTGATGGGGTCAAAGGTTTCTTAGTCGGAACTGGGTACTGTCCCACCGTTTTACTCGAGCGTGAGCACGAATACACCACGCCAGCGCACACGCAAGGGCCCGCGAACATGAAGCATACGATCACTCTGTCGCACCTGCACACGCATGTACAAGTACACACACGTTCTCAGGAACACACTCTCCCTCTCGGACATACACGCACACACACAGACACACAAGAACACACACATTTTCAAAAAGGCGGCAATGTTAGCATAATGGTTAAGGAACTGGGCTTGTCACGCAAAGATTGCTGGTTCAATCCCCAGGTGGGGCACTGCTGTTGTACCCTTGAGCTAAAGGTGCTTAACCTGAATTGCTTCAGTAAAATATCCAGCTGTATAAATGGATTGTATGTCAAAAGAAATGCAAACTGTGTAAGTCGCTCCTTCAGACAGACAGACAAACAGAAACTCTCACCCTCGCACACACACACCTCTCTCACTCACACACACACACCTCTCTCTCACTCACACACACCTCTCTCTCTCTCTCACACACACACTCTCTCTCTCTCTCTCTCACACACACCTCTCTCTCACACACACACCTCTCTCTCTCTCACACACACACACCTCTCTCTCTCTCTCTCTCTCTCTCTCACACACACACACACTCTCTCTCACACACACACACACACACACACACACACACACACACACACACACACACACACACACAGAGTGAAGAGGACGTTGTGGTGTTGTTGTGTCTCCCCAGAGCAGGGACAGGCCTGGAGTTAATAAAGCTCCTTTATTTGTGGGATGAAGAGCGCAGCCTGAGGACAGCTAACCGCATCCTCCTTCCTGCTGCGCGGGGAGAGGAAGGCCCGCCCGCCCCGGGAGGTCACCCCGCCACACAACTTCCTGCCGGGGTCACGGGGTCACCGGGGTCGCCATGGGAGTCACCTGCTCCTCTCTCCCCTGTGTGCCCTGGCCCGGTTTGCCATTACAGCCAGGGGGCAGAGAGAGAGAGAGAGAGAGAGAGAGAGAGAGAGAGAGAGAGAGAGAGAGACAGAGACAGAGACAGAGACAGAGAGAGAGAGAGAGAGAGAGAGAGAGAGAGAGAGAGAGAGAGAGACAGAGACAGAGAGAGAGAGAGAGAGAGAGAGAGAGAGAGAGAGAAGAGGTGGAGGAGGGAAAGACATTGAGAGTGAGACGAGGGATAGAAACAGAGAGAAACAGAATGAGTGAGTGAGAGACTGAGACGGACAGAGAGAAACTATGGACAGATGAGGAAAGGCTGAGATGGAAAATGAAAAGACAGAGAAAGGGAGTGAATGAGGAACTGAAACAGATGGAGAGAAAGAGAGACAGGGAAAGGAACTGAGACAGAGAAGAGAGAGAAGAGAGAGGCCAAGGCGGATAGAGAAGAGGGAGATGAGGAGACTGCAGACCTGGCAGGCTTTAGGACCAGGGAGGCGGCTGCAGATGACACAGGCAGCGTGGAGTCAAACCAGTCTCTCCAAATGAGCAGCTAAAAGACTACACTGCTCCCGCGTGATCCAGTGGTTACGTTCGACGCTGGCCATGGAGACCGGGGTTCGATTCCACCGGCCGCACCAGAGTCGGCTCCGGCCGGGAGTGGCACCGGGGCGGCAATTGGCTGTCCACCCCAGGGAGGGGGGAGGGAAGCCGACAGGACGTTCGCTGCGCTTAAGAGTGGCCCTGTAGTACCGGGTTTACGGTCGACGGCCTGGTGAGTGCCGTCTCGGAGGAGACGATGCTTCACCTTCGTCACTACCGGTCGCAGGACTACGGCAGTGAACTCTCATTACTAGGGGGATTGACATAAAAATAGCGGGTCTAATTGGCTACTAAATTGGGAGAAAATCTGAAACAAGTGCGTCGGCGTGAGCACCGGGCCGACCCAAAATGTGCCGCCAATTTCCCCCGAAGCCCGAGCGCCGCCACCACACTCGGCGGCGAGCCCAAACGCGGCTCAGATGTTCCTGGGGGATTTGTGCCTGCGCAGCCACACCACAGAGGAAGAGCTCTCGTCCCCCCCCCTCGCGTTTAACCCCTCGCCTGCCGGCTGCGCCGCCCCCGCCGCCCCGTAGGGTCTCCTCCTGTGAGACGGAGGGACACTTTCACAACTTCCACACCTTTTTAAGCCCCGAATTCTCCAGCTTTAACCTTAACCGTAACACTAACACTAACCGTAACCTTAACACTAACCGTAACCATAACCATAACCATAACTCTAACACCATAACCATAACCATAACCATAACTCTAACACTAACCGTAACCCTAAACCTAACACTAACACTCCTCTAACGTGGTTCTCTGTGGCTCAGTTGGTAGAGCGTGGCGTTGGCAACGCTTAGGTTGTGGGTTTGATCCCCACTGGGGCCACATATACTGAAAAATGTATGCATTCACTACTGTAAGTCGCTTTGGATGAAAGCATCTGCTAAATGGCTAGGCTGGCAGTGTAGTGTAATGGTTAGATAAAGATAAGATAAAAAATAATAACTGAGAGGTTGCTGGTTCAATTCCCAGGTGGGGCACTGCTGTTGTGCCCTTGAGCTAAAGGTACTTAACCTGAATTGCTTCAGTAAAATATCCAGCTGTATAAATGGATTGTATGTAAAGAAAGGTAATCTGTGTAAGTCGCTCTGGATAAGAGCGTCTGCTAAATGCCTATAATGTAAATGCCTAAAATGTCCTCTGCGTGCAGAAGCCAGGATACGCTCTGGAGCCTGACGCTGCCATCGTGACTGGAGCCAGACCCCGTTGTCATGACGTTTGCATGTACGCAAATGAGGCGGCTCTTTTGCATAATGAGCGTCCCAGTCCTCCTGCGCCACCCTCCGCCCGGACGTCCTGGCTGCCCAAAGAAGGCCGTAGCCATGGAAACGAGCTGCTGCACACCGTCCAGAGAACTGAGTCGCTCCTGCTCTGGCTGTGATTATTATGGTCTGTTGTATTGTACATTTACATTTTTACATTTTAGGCATTTAGCAGACGCTCTTATCCAGAGTGACTTACACAGTTTACATTTCTTTACATACAATCCATTTATACAGCTGGATATTTTACTGAAGCAATTCAGGTTAAGTACCTTTAGCTCGTGGGTACAACAGCAGTGCCCCACCTGGGAATTGAACCTGCAACCTTTGCGTTATAAGCCCAGTTCCTTAACCATTATGCCAACACTGCTGCCTTTTAGAGAGAGAAAATGTGTGTTCTTGTCTGTCTGTGTGTGTGCGTGTATGTCCGAGAGGGAGAGTGTGTTCCTGAGAACGTGTGTGTACTTGTACATGCGTGTGCAGGTGCGACAGAGTGATCGTATGCTTCATGTTGGCGGGTCCTTGCGTGTGTGTTCAAGGGTCCTTGCGTGTGCGTTGGCGTGGTGTTTTCGTGATCGCGTTCGCGTGCTCACGCCCGAGAGTAAAACGGTGGGACAGTTCCCAGTTCCGACGGAAAACCTTTGACCCGTCAGTTGTTTTTCGTTTTTAAATACGTTTTCTCGTGCCACGCTCACTTTGACTCAAGCCCGTTACCTCTTCGTTTTTCCCCTTTGCTCGTGCTTTGCTAAGTTGTGGTGTAACTTAGTTTTCACGAAACAGCTCTTTTTGGATCGGTCGTGCGAAGAGCACCTTTAGCTCAAGGGTACAACAGCAGTGCCCCACCTGGGAATCGAACCTGCAACCTCTGAGTTACAAGCCCAGCTCCCTAACCATTACACTACACTGCCTCCTGCTCTAGCTGTGACTATTCTCGCCATTTCAAACGCACTCACTGTGTAAGTCTCTCTGGATAAGAGCATCCGCTAAATGCTTAGAATGTAAAATGAAAATTAAGCACCCCCACACACACACACACACACACACACACACACACACACACACACACACACACACACACACACACACACACACACACACACACACACACACACACACACACTACAGCACTGCAACTTTCTTTTTTAAAAGCTATTGAGCATAACTCAAATCACCTGGTGCACAGTGAAGGCCCACTCAAATAGACGTTAATCTTTATTGCCAATGACTCTGTTAAGCAGGGCCTGAGAATGAGTTTAACAGGTTGGTGAGTCATGGCGTCGGACACACGCCTTTCTGACGGCTCTGCTCTTAATGGGAGCCCCACACACACCCCCAGCACGCCGGGACACACACGGCTCGTAAAGCGCATGTGCCGGGCGCGTGGCAGAAGCATGAAGGGTTGGCTTGTCTTGGCCAAAGAAAACCCCAAAAACAAACAGGGACGCCGATTTCATGGGCCTAACCTCAAAGCCAGCCTGTTTTCTTGAAGGGGAAAGCCAGCTGAACAATCTCAAATTGATGGAATACGCCTCACTGGCCGCTGTTTTGCTGCGTTTCATCGTTTTTCAGATTTT
>JAINUG010000527.1:97500-105000 GCA_029706075.1 Aldrovandia affinis | reverse complement strand
GGTTTTTTTTTAGAATACATCGACGATTGTCGCCATTTTTATATTTCATAAAGAGCACATTTCAGATCAGAGTAAACCGTCTGTGTCAGCAGAGCAAATTGAGTGGAACGTTTCAGACGCGCAACGCCGAGGCCGTCCTGTGGTCCAAGGCACAGCAGGGCGGGTGTGCTGCGTCCGCCCAGGCACCAGGGGGCGCCGTCCGTGCCAGCGACGGTGAGCGGAAACCGCGAGAAGAGGACCGCCACGATCAGGGGCTGCCCCCCATACCGTAAAGGCGCAATGTTGATTTACACGGCCGGCGATGAAACCAGGCAGCACGCGATGGTTTGACTGGCTGACAGCTCAATGGTGGATGGCATATTTGTTCAGCAGGACGATTATGAGGTTAGGAAAATCTGCCCCCTCCAGCAACGCTCCAAAAGACAGAGTTTAAACATGAGCGACTGAGTTCAGCACAAACGGAAAAGACAGGACCCAACCCCTCACCCCCCACTCCTACAACCCTTCCATGTGCTCATAGCCCCTGGTCTAAAGTAACATGAACCTTTACACCATCACCTTCAGCTGTGTGGTAAGGAAAGAGATGGGGAGAGAGAGAGAGAGAGAGAGAGAGAGAGGGATAGGAAGAGGATGGGTGGGGAGAGGAGAGAGAGAGATGGGGAAAGGAGAAAAGAAGAGAGAGAGAGGGATAGGGGGAGGCCAACAGGAGGGGGTGAGGGGGTCAGAGGTCACAGTCCTGTGTCCGGGGCGAGCGCAGAGAAAGGGGGTCTGTCTTGGGCCTGGGCCGGCCCTAATGCAATACAGGACATTAGTGTAACCCCCCGCCCCCCCCTCTCCCCACACACCCTGCAGACTGAGAGAGGGTAGAGGGGAGAATTCTGCTGACGGGAATAACTCATTTATCCCTACTTTTGGCTATTTATCCCGGTGCATTCTTGCATTTATGACATTAAAGTCTAATCAAATAAGGAGTTCTAGAATGTATTTTTTCTCTAAAAATGTGATTCCACTAATGCGAACATGTACACAACCCGCCCACCCCGCCCCAAAAAAAGCTCCTCTCTGCAATAAAATTCCCCGAGCAATTCCCTCCTCGCGCCTAGCACCTGGTCTGCTGATATGACACCATTGTGTATGTCCAGCAAGCGCAGCATCAGAAACATTGACGTCGCGTTTGCGCACGGCCTGTCCCCCCCCCTCGTCCCCCCCCCGACCGCCTCTCCCTTTATGAAAAAGCTCCCTGTGCACAGAGGGTCAAAGGACCTGACCTGCGCTTTATTTTTAAAACAAGGATGGCTCCGGGCTCCAGTTATATTTCCACAGCCAGGCCAGAGGAACCAGGGTTCAGCCGCAAAGTCGTCTCAACAATAGCTGTTATGGTAATAATTCACTATTATGCAATCAGGAAAAGGGAACTAAAGAAGAAATAAATTTAAAAAAAACAACTTGGGGTAAAAAAAGAAAAAAACGGAATGACAAGGAAATAAAAAGGCTTGGAAGAGACGGCCCATGACTCCATGGAGACGGAATGACGAGGGCAGCCGAAGACCACAAGGGCGCTGAAAATAAGCTCCGTAATTTGGAGGAGATAAATCAGAAGGGACAAGGGCGGGAGATTGCTGGTGAGGGGGGCACTGGTGCTCCACAAACCTTTTCCATAAATCAGAAGATGAAGGACAGCGCAGGCCAGGACAGGACTCTACTCTGGGCTGTACTGGTCTGGGGGGCCGTGGGCTTGAGATTCACCCCCCAAATCCTACACCCCTTAAACCACAACCCTCCCCCTTCCCTACACACACCACACACACACACACCACACTCACACACACACACACACACACACACACACACACACACACACACACACACACACACACACACACACACACACTCTCTCACACACACACACACACACACACACACACACACACTCACACACACACACACTCACACACACCACACACACACACACACACACACACTCACACACACACACTCACACACACACACACACACACACACACACACACACACACACTCACACACACACACCACACTCACACCACACTCACACACACACACACACACACACACACTCACACACACACACACACACACACACACACCACACACCACACACCATGGTGTTGCTATGGAGTATGGCTCTACACAGTTCCTGTGTTGCTGTGGAGCATGGCTTGACGCGGTGCCTGTGTTGTTGGTTAAGCTGTCCGCTGCAGTTGAATGTGGGCTCTTCCTCCTCCAGGCCTCTGGGACACTGAGGCATGCTGGGATAGGAACGGGAGGACAGGCCTGCGTTTGATCCCAGCGCCAGGCCCCCCGACCACATCACATCCTGTTTAAGAACTCATCCTTCTTAATCTGATCCGCTCCGATCCCAAAAGTGTCATCAGAAACACACACACACACACACACACACATCATCAGCCCCACACACACACACACACGCACACACATGCACACACGCACGCCTATCCATTCCACTACACATGGTGAGAGAAATACAGTCAGATGCAGAATTATTGATGAAAATGAGCAAAAAGACTGCAGAAAACAAATCGTTTTTTCAAAAATTTCAACGTGGAAAATATTTTACCAAAGTAACACATTTTTGTTAAAAACTTGTTTTGAGAACTTGCTGCAGCCTCCCTGGTAAGGAGACTGACTATAAGGTTTAATAAGGCTGGAGAACACTTCTCGAGGGACCATGGACCATTCCTCGATGCAGAACCTTTCAAGATCCTTGGCATCCTCAGGTTTGTGCTTATGGACTGCCCTCTTCAATATAATATATCATATATGCCATTAGCACTTACAGTAGTGAATGCCTACATTTGTCAGTATATGTAGCCCCCAATGGGAACTGAACCCACAACCTAAGCGTTGCCAACGCCATGCTCTACCAACTGAGCCACACAGAACCACGCTCTACCTACTGAGCCACACAGAACCACGCTCTCCCTACTGTGACTGAACCACGCTCTACCTACTGAGACACACAGAACCACACTCTACCTACTGAGACACAGAACCACGCTCTACCTACTGAACACACAGAACCACGCTCTACCTACTGAGACACACAGAACCACGCTCTACCTACTGAGAGACACACAGAACCACGCCACTACCTACTGAGCCACACAGAACCACGCTCTACCTACTGAGACACAGAGAACTACCTACTGAGACACACAGAACCACGCTCTACCTACTGAGACACACAGAACCACGCTCTACCTACTGAGACACACAGAACCACTATTGTGATTCAGACCACATTTTCCATCGGGTTTAAATCTGAGATTTTGCCATTCCAAAACATTGATTTTGTTTTCACTGAACCATTTCAGTGCTAACTCTGAGGATGTTTGGGGGTCATTGTCTTGTTGGAACGCCCACCACCGGCCAAATCCTCAGATTCCTGGCAGAGGCAACCAAGTTTTTGACTAAAATGTCCCGGTACTTGGTGTAATTCATTATGCCATGGATCTTAACAAGAGCCCTCGGACCACTGGAAGCAAAACAGCCCCAAAGCTTCAATGATCCACCACCGCATTTTATGGCAGGTATGAGGTGCTTGTCCTCATATGAATCCCTCTTTTGACACAATGGTGTACATGGCCAAAAAGTTCCATTTTGGTCTCATCTGATCAAAGCACCTGGTTCCAGTCATGGTTCCAAACTCCAGACACTTAAATTTGTTGGTTGCTCTCAGTAAGATTTTGTGACGCTGAGACGCAACTAAAGTCTGCAGTCCTTGAACTGTGGTCCTTGGGTTCTTCTTCGCCTCCCTCATATTCCTGACTGTGGGGGCAACATACACTTCCTCTTCCTGGCAAGTTCGTAAGTGTTGTGTCGTAAGTGTCAGATGGTTTGAAACTTTTTTATAATACATTTTTTTATACTTTTTTATAATTATACATTATACACTTAGAACCACCAGAAACACACATCCTCTTCCTTATTATAAAAATGTCACCTTTTGTTGCCTTACAGCCTGAAATTAAAACATCAGACTTTTTACAACCTATATTTACACATTTTACCCTACAACTTACAAGTGAAAAAAAAATCTAAAATTTCTTAACATTCATTCAAAATACAAAACTAGAATAACTTGGATTGATAAGTCTTCACCCCGCTGAGTTAGTGCATGGTAGAAGCACCCTTTGCTTGAATTACAGCCATGAGGATATGTCTCTACCAGCTTTGCATGCCTAGATTGGGCAGAGTTTGCCCATTCTTCCTTACAGAACTGTTCAAGCTCAGTCAGATTGCGTGGGGACCGTCGATGGACTGCGCTCTTCAACTCATTACACAGGTTGTCAAAATAATTTAGGTAAGGGCTCTGACTAGGCCACTCAAGGACATTCACCTTTTTTTGCCACTCCACTGTTGCTTTAGCTGTCTGCTTTGGGTCACTGTCATGCTGAAAGGTGAACCTCCTCCCCAATTTCAACTTTCAGAGGGCAGCAGGTTTTCTTCAAGAAAGTTTCTCCATTTTGCTCCATCCATTTCCCTTCTATCCTGACAAGTGTCCCAGTCCCTGCTGATGAGAAACACCCCCATAACAGAATTCTGCCACCACCATGCTCTACAGTAGGGATGCTGTTCTTTGGGTGATGTGCTGTATTGGGCTTTCACCAAATGTAACATTTTGGATTTAGGCCAAACATTTATATCTTGGTTTCATCTGACCACAGAACATTTTGCCACATGGCTTCAGAATCTTCAGAGTGTTTACTTGCATACCTCAAACAGGACTGAATGTGGACTTTTTTGAGTAGTGGCTTCCTTCTTGCCCCCCCTACCAAACAGACTGGAATTGTGGAGAGCTTTCTGTGCTGCTGACACATGCACACATTGACCACCGTTTGCCATAAAGTCCTGTAGCTCCTTCATAGTTGCCGTTGGCCTCTTGGCGGCCTCTCTCTCTGATCAGTCTCCTTCCTGCTCAGTCTTTCAGTGCTGTGATCTGGAAGGTGATTGGTTACCCCTGAGCCAATTGGTATTGGTATTTATTGGTATGATAAGCGGGGTGTAGACTTATCAGTCCAAGTTACGATAGTTTTTATTTTTAGTTCATGTAAATTTCTTTTTCACTTGGATGTTGTGGGGTAAAATGTGTAAATAAAGGTGGAAAAAGTCTGATTTAATATGCTTTCATTTCAGGCTGTAAGGCAACAAAAGGTGACATTTTTGAGACGGGGTGTAGACTTTAAAGAGGCACTGTATATACTAACTAGGTTTGTTTTGTAAATGGACTGATATTTCATACTCTAAAAGTGTTTTTGTCAGGAACAAATTCCCTTTTGAATATAAGCCTTCAGTAATTGTACAGAATAGTAAACTAAATATAAGCTTCCAATATTGGGACAGAATCTAAAGTATATACAATGTGTGTGTGTATATATATATTTATATGTGCAGTAAAGTAATGACATATTTTCTTGTGGGAAACTCTAGAATGCTAGGCCTGTAAACCGTGAGGCTCTGGGTTTTTCTCTCTGTGTATACAGAAGATCCCTTGTTTTTGTCCGATCCATGAACATGCTATGGCACTTAACATCACGTTGCAAGTTTATGTGATGACTCCTATTATCAGTTATGACTAATAACTCGGTATAGATTTTTTTGCGTCGCTCTAGATAGGATACATCTGCTAAACGCCTGAATGTAATGCAAATATGATATGGTAAAAGAGGTACCGTGAGGAGGAAGGATGGGATTGGGTTGGTCTATCTTTTATGTTTTAATACATAACCATTACTTTCTTTTTGTTTCAGATTTTATCCCATTTTCTCCTAATTTAGTAGCTGATTACACCCTATCTTTTCATGTCAATCCCCCCCTAGTAATGTGAGTTTGCCGCTGTTGTCCTGTGACCGGCAGTGACGAAGGCGAAGTATCGTCTCCTCCGAGACAGCACTCGCCAGGCCGTCGACCGTAACTCCGGTACTTCAGAGCCACTCCTGTGCCCAGCAAACATCCTATAGGCTTCCCCCCCCTCCCTGGGGCGGACAGCCAATCGGCGCCCCCGGTGGCACTCCCGGCCATAGTAGACTCTGGCGCGACGGGAATACAAAACCATTTTAATACATAACTACTTTTCTAAGCTTTTCTCCAGGCTAGAAGCTGCTTTCTGCAAGAGAAAACTATGAAGCACATACATGGTCCTCACAATTTTTGTTACAAAAGGAAATTATTTTCATTTTAATGTGTGCTTTCTGACAGTGTGCAATAAATAAGACCCCAAGTGTGCCCCATAAAGGAAGCAAACTCGGGCCCTAAAGGGGCCCACAATGTGAAACCAGCCCTAAAGGGGCCCACAATGTGAAACCAGCCCTAAAGGGGCCCACAATGTGAAACCAGCCCTAAAGGGGCCCACAATGTGAAACCAGCCCTAAAGGGGCCCACAATGTGAAACCAGCCCTAAAGGGGCCCACATGGGCAAGCCAGCCCTAACGGCCTCAATCATTTTGATTTACACTGATTTGGTTCAATTGGTTCAAATGAGTTTGAGTGTGAGTGTGTGTGTGTGTGTGAGTCTGTAAGTGTGTGTGTGTGTGAGTGTGAATCTGTGTGTGTGTGTGTGTGTGTGTGTGTGTGTGTGTGTGTGTGTGTGTGTGTGTGTGTGTGTGTGTTTGTGTGTGTGTGAGTCAGTAAGTGTGTGTGTGTGTATGTGTGTGTGAGTCTGTGAGTGTGTGTGTATGTGTGTGTGAGTGTGTGTGACAAACTCCTAGGTCAATTTGAACGGCACGCCAACTAACGACAGTTAGCTCCCCCAAGGGATCCGCAGTGCCTCTGTGTGAACACTAGGTGGCAAGTAAGACACAGCACGTGATGGGACAGTGAGGCTCACTGAACCTCACAACGAGCGGTTCCAACGATCATGACATGAAGTAATTCCCCGGCATGATAGTTCAAACTTTATCACACTAACGTGAATCATGGGAGAGATGCCTTTTGGTACCATGATCATATTTCACAGGTTAAGAGCAAACGCTGCTCTCTCTATTAAGTCTAATTAGCGAGTTGGCTTTTCAGTTTACCCTCAGCTGCTAAAAAGGCTGCTGGCGCATTGCCTGTGTGCGCTGAGCAGCAAACGAAGGCTCCTCTCCACACACAGAGGAACAGGGCGTGCAGTGTAGTGTAATGTAATGGTTAGGGAACTGGGCTTGTAACTCAGAGGTTGCAGGCTCAATTCCCAGGTGGGGCACTGCTGTTATACCCTTGAGCTAAAGGTACTGAACCTGAATTGCTTCAGTAAAATATCCAGCTGTATAAATGGATTGTATATAAAGGATTGTATGTAAAGTCGCTCTGGATAAGAGTGTCTGCTAAATGCCTAAAATGTAAATGTTTAACGTGTGATCAAACGGCCTGGCTCACACACAGAAACACCGTCCGTTTAGATGCGCCGGCCAAATGTCATTAACGGTCCCAAACACTTTAAACACACAACATGAATTTTTA
>JAINUG010000527.1:82500-90000 GCA_029706075.1 Aldrovandia affinis | reverse complement strand
CTGACTCTGATTGGTGCATACCATTAGAGGGGGTGTCATGGCGCTCCGAAGCTTTGATTGAGTTGATGTTTCAGGAGCACATTGGTGGCGTTCTTTACCAGTTTACAGATGTCAGGCGCTCGAAAGCCTCATGTTTTACACTTGTTTTTACAAGCTGTCCGCAGCTGTGAGAACCAATTAGACTTTATATACACTCACTCACACATGCATGCACGCACGCACACACACACACACACACACACACACACACACACACACACTCACTCTCTCTCTCTCCCTCTCACACACACACACACACACTCCCTCTCAGACACACACACACACACACACACACACACACACACACACACACACACACACACACACACACACACACACACACACACACACTCTCTCTCTCCTCTCAGACACACACACACACACACACACACACACACTCTCTCCCTCTCAGACACACACACACACACACACACACACACACACTCTCTCCTCTCTCACACACACACACACACACACACACACACACACACACACACACACACACACACTCTCTCTCCCTCTCAGACACACACACAGACACACACACACACACACACACACACACACACACACACACACACACACACTCCTCTCAGACACACACACAGACACACACACACACACACACACACACACACACACACACACACACACACACTCTCTCTCCCTCTCAGACACACACACACACACACACACACACACACACACACACACACACACACACACACACACACACACACACACTCTCTCCCTCCCTCTCAGACACACACACACACACACACACACACACACACACTCTCTCCCTCTCAGACACACACACACACACACACACACTCGCACACACACCGCACGCACGCACACGCACACACACACACACACTCTCTCTCTCTCTCTCTCCCTCAGACACACAAACTGGGTGCACTAAAATGAGCACAAAGGGCCCAGACTAGATATATAGGTTTTATTTTTAAAATTCTTTACAGAAATGTTCTGTATAGAATTTTTTTGCAACAAAAAGAAAATCTTTGCTTTGACAACATTATGTGATGGCAATACAGCACCTTGAAATTGAAAATGGAAAGAGAGAGAGACAGACACAGAGAGAAAAGAGAGACAAAGAGAAAGAGAGACAGAGAGAGAAAGAGAGAGAGAGAGAGACAGAGAGAGAGAGAGAGAGAGACAGAGAGAGACAGAGACACACATACACACACAAACACCATACTCACACACTCACTCACACTCACTCACACTCACACCACACACACACATACACACACATCATACACACACATCATACACACACACACACACACACATGCGCACACACAAATGCGCACACACACACACACACACATCATACACACACGCACACGCACACGCTCACACTCACACTCACACACACACGCGGCACACACACACACACACACACACGCGTGCACACACACACACATACAGTACATGGCAGAAGACAAGGAGAAAGAACTGTTTATAGCCGCTGAAGTGGTGGTCATGTTATGTGTGGGAAAGTGTCCCCGTTTCCCGTAAAGCGACAGGGCGGGGCCCCGCCTCACCCCCGCATGGACTCCCAGACGTCCCGCCCCCATCCCATCCATCCCATCCCATCCCATCCACAGCGCAAACGAGAAACATGATTTATGAGCACCCCGCATCAAACATGCAGACGGAGGGGAAGAGAGTGGACACCGCAGGATTTATCCACAACACATGCAGAGACAGAGAGAGAGAGGGGGAGGGAGGGAGGGAGGGAGGGAGAGAGAGAGAGAGAGAGAGAGAGAGAGGGGGAGGGGGGAGGGAGAGAGAGAGAGAGAGAGAGAGAGAGAGAGAGAGAGAGAGAGAGAGAGAGGGGAGGGAGACAGAGAGAGAGAGAGAGAGAGAGAGAGAGAGAGGAGAGAGAGAGAGAGAGAGAGAGAGAGAGAGAGGGGGAGGGAGAGAGAGAGAGAGAGAGAGAGAGAGAGAGAGAGAGAGAGAGAGAGAGAGAGAGAGAGAGAGAGGGGGAGAGAGAGAGGGGGAGAGAGAGAGAGAGAGAGAGAGAGAGGGGGAGACAGAGAGAGAGAGGGGAGAGGAAGGGGGAGAGAGAGAGAGAGAGAGGGGGGGAGAGAGGAGGGGAGAGAGAGAGAGAGACAGAGGGAGAGGGAGGAGAGGGGGAGAGAGGGGAGAGAGAGGGAGAGGAGGAGAGGGAGACAGAGAGAGAGAGAGGGGGAGAGGGGGAGAAGAAGAAGGAAAGCAATAAGAATGAAACAAAGTAAAAACATCCTCCTGTCTGCAGCAGGGGAACAGGACCGGACCCCAGAGGAATACGCCATTCCAGAAGAGCAGGGTCAAGGTCACCAGATGTGAAGCTTAACTTCACCTCAGACTCACATTCAGGGCCCTGTGGCGGTCCAAGGAGGAGGATAGCCCTTAGACACCACAACTGCTGTGACCTTTTAAATTTTGTTTCAGATTTTTATCCCATTTTTATCCCAATTTGGTAGCCAATTACACCCGCTGTTTTCATGTCAATCTCCCCGCACTATGCGCTGCCGTGTAGACCGGGCGGTGTCGAACGTCATCTCCTTCGAGACGGCACTCAAGAGCACCCCAGAGCCACTCCTGTGCGCAGCGAACATCCTGTCGGCTTCCCTCGCCCTCCCTGGGGCAGACAGCCAATCGCCCCGTGAAAGCCGACTCTGGCGCGATATGGTGACCTTTTACAATTATCAATTTTTTAAAATAAATATTATATAATAAATACATTATTTTTGTCATTTTTCTGCAGATAAACCCAGATGTAATGCGGACAAACCGCAAACACAAACCACGCGGCTTGTCAGAGCAGGACACTTCTTGAAAAGATAAAAGCCCTTCTTTTTTCCCCATCAACACTGGGGGTACACTGTGGCTTAAGGCCAAATGAACTCAAGCCCTTTTCACTAATCGGTTCCTTCAGCGTGAAAACACCCGCCCAACTTCCGTGTTTTAATAAAACCTCCTCCTCGTTACGCTGTTGTTACAGAATGAATTCAGGAGGGCCAGGGGTCAAAGGTCAAAGGGGAGGGACTAATGCGCGGCAGCTGTGAGGAGGAGGAGGCAGGGTCAGGGGGTCAAGCCCCGCCCACACACGGCGAAGAGCCAGGAAAGAGACCACCCGTCACCTCGACAACCATCAACCACTCCTGGGCCTGGACTTAGCGGACGCTTTTATCCAAAGCGACTTACAGTAGTGAACGCATACATTTTTCAGCATATGTGGTCCCAGTGGGGATTGAACCCACAACCTAAGCGTTGCCAACGCCATGCTCTACCTACTGAGCCAGACAGAACCACGCTCTACCTACTGAGACACACAGAACCACGCTCTACCTACTGAGACACACAGAACCATGCTCTAACTACTGAGCCACACAGAACCACGCTCTACCTACTGAGCCACACAGAACCACGCTCTACCTACTGAGACACACAGAACCACGCTCTACCTGCTGAGACACACAGAACCATGCTCTACCTACTGAGACACACAGAACCATGCTCTGCCTACTGAGACACACAGAACCACGCTCTACCTACTGAGCCACACAGAACCACGCTCTACCTGAGACAGACAGAACCACGCTCTACCTACTGAGACACACAGAACCACGCCTACCTACTGAGCCACACAGAACCACGCTCTACCTAGTGAGACACACAGAACCACGCTCTACCTACTGAGACACACAGAACCACACTCTACCTACTGAGACACACAGAACCACGCTCTACCTACTGAGACACACAGAACCATGCTCTACCTACTGAGACACACAGAACCACGCTTTACCTACTGAGACACACAGAACCATACTCTACCTACTGAGCCACACAGAACCACGATCTACCTACTGAGCCACACAGAACCGCGCTCTACCTACTGAGACACACAGAACCACGCTCTACCTACTGAGCCACACAGAACTACTTTTGACTTCAGAACTGTCTCACTCTCGTGCAAATGAAGGGTTCTGGTGGCTCTGTTATGATGTGGGGTGACATTGTCCCATCATGGTTTAGGCCCACTCAACCCCTTAGAGGGCAAGGTAAACACCAATAAATACAAAGCCATTCTGAGTGATCACCTTCATCCTGTGGTGAAGCATTTCTATCCTGATGGGAGTGATCTCTTCCAGGATGACATTGCCCCCATCCACAGGACACGAGTGCTCACTTTGATGAAAATGATGTAAACCATATGCCATGGCCGTCTCAGTCACCAGATCTTAAACAAATTGAACACTTATGGGAGATTCTGGGGTGGCGTCTGAGACAGTGTTTCCCACCACCATAAACAAAACACCAAATGATGGAATTTCCTGTTGAAGAATGGTGTTGCATCCCTCCAATAGACTTCCAGACACTTGTAGAATCTCCAAAGGGGCACTGAAGCTATTCCAATGCCCTATTAAAACACTCAATGTTGGTGTTTCCTTTATTTTGACAGTTACCTGTCAAATCTATCTATCTGGGACAGCGTACAATTCACAAAATGGATGACGATCATGTGGTGCCAGAGGCCATCAGTCAGCCAGAGGACTACTTTTCATTGGTAGCCTCAGAAAAGATGGCGTACATGCAAGCTCCGGAAATCTGACATCCTGAGTCGTGTTTGTGAATAAAAAAAAAAACAAGAAGTGGCCTTTGTCGTAAAAGTAAAAGTGTAAAAGGACAAATGCTGAGAGAACCCAAGCCTGCGTGTTAGATGACCAGCACTCTGGACAGGCATGGTGCCATCCCACCCTGCCGAGAGCCTCAAACTTCAAAATAAAGGTTTATGTCATACAGATGTGAGTCTTCTGGGCGCAAACTTCAAAATAAAAGCGGGGGCAAAAATGCAAAGAAAGAAAAAAAAAAAAAAAAAAAAGCAATGAGGCATAGACTGCCAGACTAAACAAACCACAGAATTTAACTGAAGGTTACACGCCCCAATTCAAGCCCCAAAATAAAAGCACTTTTTTAATGACTGGTGGTAAGTTCTGTCAATGAAAACTTTCAGGTAACCTTCTGGTTCGTTTCGTGTCACAAGGCATTAAACGAGACACAGTTCTCCTTTACAGGATTTTTTCAACTAAGAGGACAAAAAAGTGTTTGTTCATGGTTTGAATCACGGTTTTCTCAACATCAACTTGGGTTGTTTTATTCAGCATCATATCCTTTCTACACCAATCAGGAATGGCCAGTTGTAACCGCAGGTCCCACGCTGCATCAGCCTCAACAGAAGGTGGACATGCATGCAGCCGCTGTTTCTTTTCACGCTGCAGTCCCCCGGTCGACCAGAGGGGTCACTATTACGGGACGAAATGAGAAATACCCTGCCGGCCGAATCCCTGCCTCCTTGGGAGGTGGTATGGCTAACAGTTACGCGCAGATGTGCAGAGACTCTTTACACAGGACACAACACCATGGAGCTCGCCAAACATTTTACTCATAACATCAGATAATATAATAATAATATCTGCCATTTAGCAGACGCTTTTATCCAAAGCGACTTACAGTAATGAATGCATACATTTTTCAGCATATGTGGTCCCAGTGGGGATTGAACCCACAACCTAAACGTTACCAATGCCACGCTCTACCTACTGAGCCACACAGAAAACATCAGATAAAACATGTACTTACCAAAAGAATACCTGTCAGAGGAGAGAAAGAGAGAGAGAGGAATATCAAAACAATGCAGTAAACATTTTACATTACATTTTAAGCATTTAGCAGACGCTCTTATCCAGAGCGACTTACAAGATGTGCACTAATACATGGTAGGAACAATCATAGTTTGTGCAACAGCATGCATAGGGCGGCATTGTAGTGTAATGGTTAGGGAACTGGGCTTGTAACTCAGAGGTTGCAGGTTCGATTCCCAGGTGGAGCACTGCCGTTGTACCCTTGAGCAAGGTACTTAACCTGAATTACTTCAGTTAATATCCAGCTGTATAAATGGATTGTATGTAAAGAAATGTAAACTGTGTAAGTCGATGCAGACCGTGGGGCTCATCCACACACTAGAACAGTGCCTTAACTGAATGAGCCGCCCAGGGCCCCGTTCTCAGGAGATTTTGTTTCTGATTTTATCCCATTTTCTCCCAATTTGGTAGCCAAATAGACCCGCTATTTTATGTCAATCCCCCCCTAGTAATGTGAGTTCCCTGCCGTAGTCCCGCGACCGGTAGTGACGAAGGCAAAGTAATGTCTCCTTCGAGACGGCACACGCCAAGCCGTCGACCGTACTACAGGGCCACTCTTATGCGCAGCGAACATCCTGTTGGCTCCCTCCCCCCTCCCTGGGGCGGACAGCCAATCGCCAGCCCCTGGTGGCGCTCCCAGCCAGAGCCGACTCTGGTGGGACGGGGAATCGAACCCCGGTCTCCGTGGCCAGTGTCGAACATTGTAACCACTGGACCACGCGGGAGGCCCAGGGAGAAACAGAGTGCCACAGTAACCATGCAAACAGTAACCGTGCCACAGTAACTGTGCCAACAGTAACCGTGCCAAGGGCAAATATAAGGTGGGAGGGAAAACATAAGCGGCCATTTTGGAAAAGTGAGTTGCGCCTCCACATCCACCGGTAGGGCCACAACTTTTCATTTTGGGATGTGCTAAACCAATCGCCTGACACATCCAAATACAGGGGTTACATTTGGTAAGGCTGTATGTTAAGACTCATATATTAAGGGATAATTAAGGCCTATCTGTGGTAATGACAGACTGGTTACACTGGAGTAGCCACAATCCCGTATCAGAGAGATAATACTGTGAGTGTTTTTCGTTACTTTTTTTTTTTCTCCCAATCGAGTAGCCGATTATACCCTCTATTTATTTTGATTCGGCCTCCCCCTCAAAATCGCCTCCCATCTCTACAGGGCAAGCTATTCTCCGAGGCCTGCGATGATCCGCCTCCTCCAAGACGGCACTCGCCCATCTACTTTCTGGAAACACCCTTCACGCTTCTGGACGGGCTCGTGCCGGCTCACCCTCCCCCCTCCCCCTGGGGCGGACAGCCAGACGCCGCATCCCGGGCCAGGGGTCGGTCTGATGCAGTCGGGTTTCAAACCGCGACTGCGATAGGCAGCTCACGCTCGCAAAGCACCAGTCAGTGCGAGTGCGTTAGACCGCTACGCTATCCGAGGCCCCCATGAGGATAGAACCTTAAATGAGAGCCTCGCTGGGTAACCCCCCCGCTGAACCGAGCAGAGGGTGGATCAAGCCCTCTAGCCTCCTTTGGGGGAAGTGTAGGGGAAGTCTGTCTGCAGTCTGAACCCCCCCCACGCTGTCCTCATCCTCAGCCACTACTATTACAGAGCTCCCAGCATCGCCGATCTGTCCCCACAACATACACACCCGCCAAAGCTGCGATGCTGCTTTCATTTACCTCCATTCTGACCGACCTCCCCCACCCTGCCCCCGCCACCCCCAAACCAGAACCCA
>JAINUG010000527.1:60000-77500 GCA_029706075.1 Aldrovandia affinis | reverse complement strand
CAGGAACGTGAACAGTGTAAACGCCAACATGAAGTCAGCTTCAGAGGGCGTTGGGTCGCCACGTGCAGCCAGCGCAGCCCATGGGCAGCGTAACGGCCCGCCAGCATCTGGAGTTCTGCAGGAGGAACACAACGGGAGCGTGTCTATGTTCCCACAGCCCTATGTTCCCTCAGGCCTACATCCCCACAGCACAGGTATGGCCGTTCCCTAACCCTAACATAATAGGGCTGTGGGAACATAGGGCTGGGGGAACACAGGGCTGGGGGAACATAGGGATGACCCGAACACAACCCCCTCGCCCAGGAGAAAGACGCGCTTCGTTGACGGAAGTGGGAAAAGGCGGTCACGGGCGTCATTCCCGAATATTCCATAAATGCTCAACTGGGTTCAGGTTCCGGCGACCGAGGAGCCCATGACGTGCGTGTAAAAATGCTGGCGGTGAATATGATCACTCGGTACCGTATTAAGCGACGGCTGGCATCGAGCTCACCTTCCCAAGGGTACGGAGTGCACCCCCAAACCACGGCAGGAGAATGCTCGCCGCCACGCCATCGCAGAACCACCGGAGCCACTTTCACTGCCTGCGTCGTTGTTGGGCCTCCTTTTCCCTTGTTCACTACCAGTAGCTTTCAATAAAATGAGTGTGCGCGCGCACAACCAATCTTGTGATTGCTTGCAGACGCACGGACCGGATGAACGGGCCCTCGAGCTTTATGCCCCTCGGCGCAGTCCGCCCAGCATTGCAGCTCACACTTTATTACTTCTGATCCTCCTATTGCCCTTAAAACTCGGGAGTTTAAAAAAATAAATAAAAATAAAAATGTTAACCATCATTAATTTTGTACCATTCAAATCCTTCCTGTCGCTACACTGTCTATGGAATTGGTGACGAGTTGCGGGAATGTTAGGTTACGTGACGGAGCGAGGCACACGGGCTCACGCGCATTAGGGTCGTTTACTGGGTCGCTGTCGCCCGCCGTGACGTATCACGCCGTCGTCACTGCACATCTCTGATCCGTGCTTAGCCTCCGTGTCACA
This sequence comes from Aldrovandia affinis, assembly GCA_029706075.1. Classification (NCBI taxonomy): domain Eukaryota; kingdom Metazoa; phylum Chordata; class Actinopteri; order Notacanthiformes; family Halosauridae; genus Aldrovandia; species Aldrovandia affinis. Next base: position 76,462 of record JAINUG010000527.1, on the reverse strand, counting down.
ACACGGCACTGATCACGACACAGTGCTGCTGGTCTCTGTTCACCAGTGGCATAGCCATCAATTCATTTAGGGGGGGGGGGGGTTTGAAAATACAACAGATTAGGGTTAGGGGTCAACACCACCCATCGCAGTCCTTTAAGGTAGGTGTGACGCTGTTGGTTCTGCCTGCAGCGAGTTTCGAACCGAGGGGATCTCCGACGCGACAAGAGAGCGATTAAGCTCGCCGAGCCAAAGACTCAAGTCCCTAACTCCGGGAACTAATCGTACTCTTATCCACGTCACTCGGCAGCGGGTGCTCACGTGAGCCCATCCGCTACATAGGCAACAGTGCATACCTGCCAGCTCACGCGCCTGTCGCACCCGGGTCCTCGTGGACACACTGTCATCACGTGACCGATGTTTGTTTATAGGGCAGCGGCGTGCCTCTGGCCTCTGATTATCGCGCGGACAGAAATGGCAACAGTGGCGTAGTAGGACAGTTGATCTCATTTTGAGAAGCTACAACAAGGCCTGTAGCGTTTTAGCGCGAGCATCAAATTCAATCACGCGCGGTACATTCTGTTATGGCCTGTCCTTCTCGGGCGAAAATACGTTTTAACGCAAAACGCGTTAATTCCCGGGAATCAACAACGCGCACGTGTGTGTGTGTGTGTGCAGTGTGCGCGTGCGTGTGTGTGTGTGTGTGTGTGTGTGTATATGTGTGTGTGTATGTGTGTGTGTGTGTGTGTTTATGAATCTCCAAGTGCGAACGGCCCTCCGAGCCCAGAGCCACGCGGACTGGAGACTGTGTGGGTTCGACAGGCCCCCCCCATTATAATGTTTCACGTGTGGTGGGTTACAGGCAGCACGTCAGAACCAGTGTTCAAGTCGTAACTGTTTATTAGCTACTGATATCAGTTGCCTTCTGAAACAGTGGCCTATCGCAAACAACAGTGTTTGACACGTCGATGCGGGCTACCGGGCGGGGTTCGACAAGGGCACGGCAAAGCGCCGGCTGGGCTTCAGACAAACAGACGGAAGGTCACCTCAAGGGACCAAGGGCCATGGAATCCAGCTCATCTGTAGCGAAGCGTCGTCGCCTGAGATGCAGGGAGACGATCGTTTATATGGAGTTAGCTAGGCTAGTCATCTTTACTAAGTAAAAATGCATTCTGAAAGGCTAGTGTCGGAACTCTGAGGAAGCTGTTAAAAAATATATTTCTGGGGAAGTTAGTCAGCTATTCTACTACGTCCCACAGCACATGTTCCGTGTTTTGCTTTTCACCCAGTGCAAAGAATTTAGCATTATTATACTCGCAGCATATCCACAAGTGTGTACAGTAGATAGATGATTGAGTTATATGCACATCTGCTTTGCTTAAAATATATATGTTTCCAATAATACGGGAATGACATTGAAAGGGAATAAAAAACAAACTCACAGTAAATAAAAGCAATAGACCGTAGCAGTACGATTCGTGTCAGCCAGAACGTCCCAGTTTGCAAACTAACAGCACCCTTCTTGTCATATTTAGTCTGTACGTCTTCGGCGTCTGTTTCGCTGCTATGATGACGGGGTTTTGCGGTCGGTTTAACTGAGTCCGTGCGTCTTTTTCTCAAAGTATTCCCCTCGGTTTCCACGCTCTGCACGGACGTGGCCATCTTACCCCTCTGCCTCCGCGCAGACTCAGTGCGGCATCGCTACACAGGTCGACCTGCCATTGGTGCCCTTCGCCTTCCGGGTCCGACAGCGCATTTTTTCGAAATGTCAGAACAGCCATTGACCGTTCACCCCTGACAAATAAACCTAACAAAAAAATTGTTAAGAAAAGGGGGAATTCCTGCTCCCAAACTATGATCAAAATAAACGATGTGCTTAATGTTGACGAGCTAGCCACATGCTGTGCATGTTTTAATTCTGATATACGCATTATACCCTAATATGTACGATATACAGTACAATGCATTACTTGAAGTTGACGGATAATTATTGTTAAATGTTGTTCTGACGATATATGCGACGCTATGTCTCAATATTAGGTCAAGTGAGATGAAAAAACACGTTTAGCGTCCAGGATTAAAGGAAGGGGTGGGCTAACGGCAAGCAGCTAAAGGAGTTACTTGGAAACTCATGGGGAATTACGTCGAAGGATTTCAGTTTTGAATCACTTGCCATATGATGTGTATTTGAAAAAAACAGATTTAAAACCCTAACTTTTTAAGCTTTAAAACCCGCATCCCCCGAGCGAGTCTAGACTGCTCATTTCACATTGTTTCTCTCGTATCTCCGCCAGTAAATACTGTACAATCACTTCATGAAGCACAGTAGCGCATTGCACCTACGAAAAAAAAACTAATATCCGCACGTTATCGCTTTAAATTACACCAAAGTCAAACGCGAGGTTACGTAAATTGTGGTGTTATATTTTGGATTTAAAATAAATCAATATATATATATATATATATATATATCGTGCGACAAAAAATACGAAAACGTATAATACGCAGTATTAGGGTGAATGGTGAACAGACTGTGCCCTCTCCCTCTGACATGCCCCCCACCCCACCCTTACACACACACTACCTGCCTGACTGCACCGGATGTGACTGCACTACTCATTTTAAGACACTGCTGCTACTGAACTGAACCTGCACTTTACACTACATTTCACTACATTTTAATATACTGTGTAATTTAATATGTGTAATTTTGCGTAATTTAATATACTGTGCTGCCACTGGGCAGCTGCTGCTCCATTGTTGTTTTTATGCAAACTGTTTTATGTTTTTATATTTGAGCCTATTTGTGATTGTTGTCTTTTACTGTAGTACTGCTGAGGGCTGGGGGGAACGATATTTCGGTTTTTTTATGCACGCAAGTGTACAAAGACAACGACAAATAAAGAAATCTTTGAATCTTTGAATCTTTGAATGACATTTGGAGCATAGCAGGAAATATAAGATGGCTTGTTCTTGTGGCTCATCCCTGTGCAGTTGATATGACACCACAGCGCTAAAAACAACAACAACAACAACAACAACAACAACAACAACAACAACAACACAAAAACACGCGCTTTTCGTGTGTCCTGAATTGCGCTCACAATTTGAGCGCCTTGCAATCAGAGGCGCGTGTTTGTGTGGAGAAGAAGAAAAAAAATGCAACAGCCTTTTTCCAAGTCGAGATCGGCGGATAACTCAAATGCGCAAACAAACACAAACAATTAAAGTAAATATGTATTAAAATACATACTGCGCAGACTGTTGGAATGGCGGTTGCAGCATGATGAAGATTTTGAAAGTATAGCTACAGTATAGGCTCCATAGTTACTCGTATAGCCTATTTATTTCGCACGCGTGTAAAAATGCCGTGCGTAAATGCGTTAAACGCATACGCACGCAGCAGTATTTATTTTAAAATAAACAAATAAATAAACAAACAAATAAGCTACCTCGTGCTCAGAGAGCACGGGCTTCGCGTGTAAATTGGTGAGAATATCGATTGCACAGATTGCCAGTGGAAAAACCCTTCTCGTGTTCGTTAAAATGTGTGTTACTCCAGGAATTCTGGAACACTGATGAAAACACCTCGCGCTGATGATGTAATATTTTCAGCACCGTCACTGGGAAAACTCCATGATTAGCAAGACATGTGGGTTATAGGGAACGATAGGGGCTTTTATTTTTATTTTCAAAATGTTCTTCTTCTTTGTTTTTTCTTTAAATGTGGTTTGTGGATTCACGGCCACGTGTTAATTACATTTTACATTTTAGGCATTTAGCAGACGCTCTTATCCAGAGCGACTTACACATTTTTTACATTTCTTTATGTATAAATTCATTTATACAGCTGGATATCTTACTGAAGCAATTCAGGTTAAGTACCTTTAGCTCAAGGGTACAACGGCAGTGCCCCACCTGGGGATTGAACCTGCAACCTTAACGTTACAAGTCCAGTTCCCTAACTAATACGTTTGCTCGTGTGAAAATACATGGGCACCATTCAATATTCAAATGTGAGAAAGCGTAGCTAAATCATGTAAATTTCCCCAGTCGATAGAGTGATAGAGGATCGAGTTTCTGTGTGTTGTTTTTCCCTTCTATACTTTTCCCTTTTCATCTTTCTTCCGTTAACTGGTAGAATGTTTTTAATGGAACTGGTGGTACAGGCTGCAGACTCTGTTCATTCTTAGGGGGAAGATTCGACCGCCTACCCAAAAGGGCTATTTGTCTCTCAGGTAGCTACAATTTTTTATTATGTCACGGCTATCGAGTCCTAGGGATAAATTAAACCCACTGCACGCGACCTGATAAAGCATCATCCACAGAAATTACCGCCATACTGCGATTGTCGTATCAATGTAGAACTTTTCCACCCATTACGATCTTTTCCACCCATTTATAAAGTTGGACAAAAAAAAAAACATTTCATAAAACAAGTTGTGTTTTACGCAGAGCCATCGTCAAAACGCAAAGAGCATTTTTAGAACAGTGTTGGCCCATTGATTTCTGAAGCACAAAGTGCCGATCGACTGGAAAGCACCTCGACCCGACATGTTTTTTTGTTTGTTGTTTTTTTGTTGCCAAATTTGAGCTCACCTCTCTTAATGTGCGGAATGGACGGAGTGAAGACCTTGACACGGAGGCATGTTTGACTTCGGTCTGCTGCACAGCGCGGCACATTTGTATATGCGTCCAAGTAATTTGAATGGCAAAGCACGAGAAATATTACCGTCCGAACGGTTAGGAATATTCCATGGAAACGTCAGTATGGCCAAAGTAACCGGCTACTTCTGCGTGTCGTGAAATGCAGTTATTTGAATGCCATATTATTTCAAAGCTTTAAATTAAATTAGATGAACAGTGAATTGTTGCAATTTTAATTTAATTTTCACTAATCCCGAAAACGTTTATATTAAAAGGAAAGTTTTTTTTTTAGTGTTTCTTCTCTAACCATTTGGTATGTAACATACACAAATAACCGCCATATTCCTACCACAAAGATTAAAACGCTTAGCTAATTACACCTGCTTCAAATGCTTTCCTTGTGTGCCAGTATCACAGTTAAATATGACACGCGCATGGGCAGCGTCTTGCAAAAATGATATACGATCTTCCTGTTAACGACTTATATTCTTAATCATAGCTAAGGCATTTTAAAACGAGTACATTTTATGGGTTTTGTTCTTATGTAGGCCTAGCTCATAACATTAACCGTTTCAGTGCATACACGTTACACGCATTGATAATCTCTCTGTCTCTGTCTCTCTCTCTCTCTCTCTCTCTCTCTCTCTCTCTCTCTCTCTCTCTCTCTCTCTCTCTCTCTCTCTCTCTCTCGTATTTTCGTTTAGAGCCGTTAAAGTTTGTATTTCCATCCCCATCTTAAATTATAAATCTGAGGGAAAGAAATCCCATTCATAATTACCACCACATTACATTGCATATTGTGGTGGTGATATTTGCACCAGCGCCAAGGGCATTTCGTCGTAAGACATATGGAATTTTTAACATCAGATTTAATGTCACATGAATTATGGTGGCAACATATTAAACTTGAGAAATGTATCAAAGGACCAGCCCACCCTTAATGTGTCCAATCGGAGATGGACATTGGGATACGTTCTGGCCAATCAGAGGCGGGTGGAGGTGGAGCTTGGGGAAGGATCTCGAGCGAACGTTCCTCCAGCGCGCAGCTGCTGCACGAGAGCGCCGCGCCGACAGACACGCGCAGTCAACTCCAGCCCTGCGACTGACCCGCCAGGGCTAGCATAGAGAGGAGCAGAACAGAACACAAAAACCACAAGGAGATTACTTTTGTTTTTCGCTGTGAAACACTCCATTGTACGACATGGTTTTCCGTGCGTAAAAAAGGAAAGAAAAAAAGTTGTGCACTGGGTACTGTTGGCACAAGAATCGCCATCGCTGAAAAACATTTCGAACCAAGACATTTCTTTCTTTTTTTTGTGGGAGGGGTTGGAGGGGGGAACTTCTTCTTTCCAGTTCTTGAGATGACCGAGGAGCAGGACACGCGCCTCCTCACCGGACCCCCGTGCAGCCCAAGCGGGACCGCGAGCTCCATGTCACAGGAGGACTCAGACTCGGACCTGCCGTCCTCCCCGACCGGGTCCGATGGCCACGGGTCCCACCAGCTAACGCCCCCCGAGAAGGGGGGCAAGAAGAAACAACCCGACTGCGAGGAGGACGATCGCTTCCCGGCCTGCATCCGCGACGCCGTGTCCCAGGTGCTGAAGGGCTACGACTGGTCTCTCGTGCCCATGCCCGTGCGCGGGAGCGGGTCCGTGAAAAACAAGCCGCACGTGAAGCGGCCGATGAACGCCTTCATGGTGTGGGCGCAGGCCGCGCGCAGGAAACTGGCGGACCAGTACCCGCATCTGCACAACGCCGAGCTCAGCAAGACCCTGGGGAAACTGTGGCGGTAATTCACCTTCAAGTTTATTTTTATTTTTTATTTTTTTTGCAGATGTATCCTGGCCTGAAGTTTTGCAACTTCGTGAGCGTGAAATTACATTACATTACATTACAGGCATTTAGCAGACGCTCTTATCCAGAGCGACTTACAGTTGACATTTCTTTACATACAATCCATTTATACAGCTGGATATTTTACTGAAGCAATTCAGGTTAAGTACCTTGCTCAAGGGTACAACGGCAGTGTCCCATCTGGGGATTGAACCTGCAACCTTAACGTTACAAGCCCAGTTCCCTAACCATTATACCACACTGCCGGCCTACAAGATGAAGAGGAAACATTCTCGTTGCGTGCAATTGTGTAAAAAGAAAGAAAGAAAGTCTCCTTATTCGAATGGTCGAATTAATTAATCGATCAATCTGATTCCATCTGAATATTATTTGCAACAGTGCACGGGAGACTTGCGTCACCGAATGTTAATTCCCACAAGATATGTGTAATGTATATGCAAATCTGCGTATCTCTCAGTCTCGATGGTCGGGTCATTTTAGATACCTGCTCACGAATTTACATATATAGGGCCTAATAAATGTGATGGGTTTAGTCGACCTGGTAAAAAAATGGGCTACTCATGGCAACTCAAATATAAAATGTGTTCTTTGAATACCATGTATGTGCACAAATACGTTACTGCTTACTCATAATTGTAAAAATATTGCAATCATGGTATTCGCTCTCTCTCTCCCTCTCTCTCTCTATATCTCTCTCTCTCTCTCTCTCTATATATATATATATATATATATATATTTATTTAAACAGGTGTTAACTTTTTTAAACGGGTAACTCTTGTTTCGTTGAGTTAATTATGCGTGTAAAATGTTATTTAAGCGGCCGCTATCCAGCGCGTTTGCATTTCCTGATGACTCGGAAAAACAAATAAATAATGAGCTATAATTGTTCGCAGCTTGCTGTCGGAGAACGAGAAGAGGCCATTCGTGGAGGAGGCCGAGCGCCTGAGGGTCCAGCACAAGAGGGACCACCCCGATTACAAGTATCAGCCCCGCCGGCGGAAGAGCGCGAAGAACGGCCAGAGCGACTCGGACTCCGGGGCAGAGTTGAGCCACCATCCACCGGGGCACATATTCAAGGCAGAGCCCGGCATGGGCGGCCTGGCGGGGGTGGGGGACGGGCACCACCACGCGGAACACGCAGGTGAGCGCACTGCAATCCGAGTCAATTACGCACCCGCGCCGTAATATATAATATACGTCATTTAGCAGACGCTTTTATCCAAAGCGATTTACAGTAGTGAATGCATACATTTTTCAGTATATGTGGTCCCAGTGGGATTGAACCCACAACCTAAGCGTTGCCAACGCCGTGCTCTACCTACTGAGACACACAGAACCACGCTCTACCTACTGAGACACACAGAACCACTGGCGCCGTGAATGTGAAACAGCGGGAAGTGATATCATTACATTACATTACAGGCATTTAGCAGACGCTCTTATCCAGAGCGACTTACAGTTTTTTTTTCTTTACATACAATCCATTTATACAGCTGGATATTTTACTGAAGCAATTCAGGTTAAGTACCTTTAGCTCAAGGGTACAACAGCAGTGCCCCACCTGGGGATTGAACCTGCAACCTTAACGTTACAAGCCCAGTTCCCTAACCATTATACCACACTGCCTGCCTACAAGACGAAGAGGAAACATTCTCGTTGCAATTGTGTAAAAAGAAAGAAAGAAAGTCTCCTTATTCGAATGGTCGAATCGATCAATCGATCAATCTGATTCCATCTGAATATTATTTGCTACAGTGCAAGGGAGACTTGCGTCACCGAATGTTAATTCCCACAAGATATGTGTAATGTATATGCAAATCTGCGTATCTCTCAGTCTCGATGGTCGGGTCATTTTAGATACCTGCTCACGAATTTACATATAGGGCCTAATAAATGTGATGGGTTTAGTCGACCTGGTAAAAAAATGGGCTACTCATGGCAACTCAAATATAAAATGTGTTCTTTGAATACCATGTATGTGCACAAATACGTTACTGCTTACTCATAATTGTAAAAATATTGCAATCATGGTATTCGCTCTCTCTCTCCCTCTCTCTCTCTCTCTCTCTATATATATATATATATATATATATATATTTTAAACAGGTGTTAACTTTTTTAAACGGGTAACTCTTGTTTCGTTGAGTTAATTATGCGTGTAAAATGTTATTTAAGCGGCCGCTATTCAGCGCGTTTGCATTTCCTGATGACTCGGAAAAACAAATAAATAATGAGCTATAATTGTTCGCAGCTTGCTGTCGGAGAACGAGAAGAGGCCATTCGTGGAGGAGGCCGAGCGGCTGAGGGTCCAGCACAAGAGGGACCACCCCGATTACAAGTATCAGCCCCGCCGGAGGAAGAGCGCGAAGACCGGCCAGAGCGACTCGGACCGGGGCAGAGTTGAGCCACCATCCACCGGGGCACATATTCAAGGCAGAGCCCGGCATGGGCGGCCTGGCGGGGGTGGGGGACGGGCACCACCACGCGGAACACGCAGGTGAGCGCACTGCAATCCGAGTCAATTACGCACCCGCGCCGTAATTTATAATATACGTCATTTAGCAGACGCTTTTATCCAAAGCGACTTACAGTAGTGAATGCATACATTTTCAGTATATGTGGTCCCAGTGGGGATTGAACCCACAACCTAAGCGTTGCCAACGCCGAGAACCACTCTACCTACTGAGACACACAGAACCACTGGCGCCGTGAATGTGAAACAGCGGGAAGTGATATATCGTGGGGGAACAGCATTACATTACAGTCATTTAGCAGACGCTCTTATCCAGAGCGACTTACATTTTTTTACATTTCTTTACATTCCATTTATACAGCTGGATATTAACTGGCACAATTCAGGTTAAGTACCTTTAGCTCAAGGGTACAACGGCAGTGCCCCCACCTGGGGATTGAACCTGCAACCTCTGAGTTACAAGCCCAGCTCCCCTAACCATTACACTACTATCGCACCACTATTGCGCGTTATGGCATGCAGCCGCTGAACGAATGTCTAGACCTACGGATGGTTTCTGCATAGAGAGTCAATGTTGTGGAGCTATTTGTTCCCTTTAAAATAAATAGTCAGACACACAAGTTAGGCTAGTCATCTATAAAAAATAATTTTTTTTAAACGCACGAGAACTTGATTTACTTCAGCGCGCTCAGTATTAATGATTAACTGATGTACTCTTTTTTTTTCTTCTCCACGCACAAGGACAACATCATGGTCCCCCAACTCCTCCCACCACTCCAAAAACCGATCCGCACCACGGAGGAAAGCAAGACCTCAAGCACACAGGCAGGCGCCTCGCGGACAGCGGCAGACAGAACATCGACTTCAGCAACGTGGACATCTCCGAGCTCAGCACCGACGTGATCAGCAACATGGAAGCCTTCGACGTGCACGAGTTCGACCAGTACTTGCCTCTCAACGGCCACCACGCGGCCTCGGACCACGGCCACGGACAGGGCTCGGTGACGGGCGGCGCCTACGGCTCCTCGTACGGCCACCCCGGGGCTCACGGGCCAGTCTGGAGCCACAAGGGAGCCGCAGTGCCCCCACCCTCCTCCTCCTCCTCCTCCTCCCCGCCCGGGGCAGGCGAGGCGGGCCAGCAAAGGCCGCACATCAAAACCGAACAGCTGAGTCCCGCCCGCTACAGCTCCCCCTCCCATCACGACTACGGCTCGTACAGCGCGCAGGCTGCCTGCGTGTCCTCCTCGGCCGCTGCTGCTTCCTTCTCCGGCTCTCAGTGTGACTATGCAGACCTCCAGAGCTCAAATTACTACAGCGCCTACTCCGCGTACCCCTCGGGCATTTACCAGTACCCCTACTTCCATTCCTCCCGCCGGAGCTACGCCACTCCCATCATAAACGGCCTGTCCATTCCCCCGCCGCACAGCCCGGCTGCCAGCTGGGACCAGCCAGTGTACACCACGCTGACGAGGCCCTAAGTAGCGCGGGCGTGTACGGACGCCTCACCCGTCGCTTACAGTGCGTATAGTCTCACGGAGTCTTGACGCGTCTCCCTTAGTTTTCTGCACTAATCAAGGAAGGGAGACATTGGTTGTAGGCGCACCGATTCTCCGTTTAACCCGAAGAAGAAGAAGAAGAAGAAAGGAAGTGCCTGCTGACTTTATATCACTATATCTTAATTTGTTTTGAACAACAACAACAAAAATACACGTCAGTTTATTCTCATCTTCCCGCTGCCTGGGCAGATTTGAGTTAATTTATGAATGAAGACACCTGTTCACGCTCGCGCCAGGACGGTCTACAAGCTCCTCTGTGAGGACCACTCCCGAGGTCTTATGCGCGCGCTTGTGTGCGCGCGCTGAACTTGCCTCGTGCGCACGGGTGTCCGGTTTTGAAATGATGCGTGGTGTCGGCAACAGTGCTACGCACGCAGCGGAACAGGCTGTGGGCCCATGGCTCCATCGTGGAGCGCTGGGGCCAGTTATGAGACGCGAAGTTCTTTTTTTAAATTTTTTTAAATGTTTTATCTTGAAGCAGCGGCCATTCCTCCGGTTGCATTGTCACTCCCTCAGATTCCAGATTCAACTATAGCCTGTTTGTAGACGTCAACGGCGTTGTGTTCTTTTGGCCGTAAAATATTCAGTGTGTATTTATGTTTACTTGCATTGCTGTTGTTTTTTTCATTACTTTTTTAAAATATTGCGTTATAGGCGTTTTGTTTTTCTTAAAAGCAATTTATTTTTTCAAATACTACATGTAAATTTGAATTCCATCAGGGTGGTGTGTCACAACCGCCTTTGTGTATTTTGTTTTCTTCTAAAAAATTATTATAATAATACAAAAACCTCCATTCCATATCGATAAGCAAACCTAGACAAAATTAATAAAGAATGACCAACGCGATGGTGCGACCCTGTGCCACGTGACGCAACAGCTGCGTCACACCCCGCCCTCCCGCCCCCGATTAGTCACGACATACGGGTTAGAGGAAATGGGTAACGCGATACGCCGAGCTACGTGAGCGAGTGGCCGGCTGGGCCTCGAGCACATCTCGAGACCGACTCGCGCGGATCACCAATTGACGGTTTCTTTTTTTAAAAAGCCCCGAAGAGTTATCTGCGCGCGCGGGCTACACAAGTAGAGGCAAAAACAAACAGACCAGAAAAAAACGGTTCCACGCAGTAATATGTAATTCCACCAGACAGCAGTTACGCCGGTCTGGAAGGAGGTTTAACGGACCTTTGCTTTCGGTGCATACCTTTATGGAGGACTAGGCCTGTCACGGGGATTTGACCTTTAGGGGGCTCAGCCCCCAATGAGAATGTGAGATGTACACATGCGAAGCACAAGCCTACATTTTAAATTAATTTACTGTTACATTCCCCCAAAACAAAAACACCACAATGGTGGTCGCTCTCAAAATTGAAATAGCACTCTCTCTCTCTGTCTGTCTGTCTGTGGTATTTTTGAAAATAGATATTAAGTAAAAATGTTTTTTTAGAAAAGAATGACTAAACATTTTCAGGGGGCTGAGATGAAAGACAGGGGGGTAAAAAATAGGGTCTAAAATCGCCACCCACTAGGCCCATATACATAAACAAGGTTGCCATTTTTGGAGGTGAAAAAAATCAATAATAACCCTTAAAATAGATTTTGACTTACAAGTTTATATGTGCGTGCGTGTGTATATACTTGATATGTCTCTGCTGGATCTGTTGTATGCCGGGCATATAATAACTTTGTAATAATCACCTAATAATGACCTGTGCCTTCAAGAGCTTCCTTTTCTAATCACATTTCACAGTTGAATTTCCTATTTAGAATATTCTGCGTTGCATGTACAACATGCTGTCTATTTTCTATAATATACCGTAAAAATACAAATAATAACAATACAAAAAATATATATATCTTATACATGGTTTTTCAGCGTCACTTTCTGTGAAATTCGTTTAAAGTAATGAGGAGGTAACGTTTTGTATGATGAAACCATCAATCATTACAACATTCTTAAAGTCCATCTCCAAGGACAACTTTGTGACTGTGTTTTCCTTTGACTTGTTTTCCTTCTTACAGTGTATTTAGCAATAAATCAACTGTTAAATATGTTTTCTGTGTTAACTAGAACATTCTCTCCCAATATTCTCGCACATGAAAAAAATAAATAAAAATCACTTTTATACAAAAGACACTGGAGTGGTCGTCTCTTAAATTAAGTATGTCACCGGGACGATGGATTTGCTTCTGTATTTTATCGACTCGTAATGCGAGACAGCATTACTCGTCAATATGAAAGGGTGACACGCGAGGCAGGATTACTCGTCACAATGAGACGAGACAATGGGTCCGCTCCAAAACCCGTCCGGCACGCGGTTTGGCCCGGGTGCACGTGGTTTAAACTCCGTTTACACACAGCACGCGCCGCGGCGCATGCGCGGTTGTGCCTCCCCGAGTTCCCGGGGCAAGAACGGCGAGAAACGTCATAAGCGCAACAAAACACAACGTGCCAGCATGGCCAACAACGGAGACTGGCAAGGCACAGATGAATGTAGGCTACTCCATACCTAAAATCATATACATTTTCCTCATCTGGTATTGTCCATGCTGGCATTGATGCTAAATGAATTGCCTGATGTTGAATTAAATGGCAGCCTATGCCTAATGCTAGTTTTATTTATGTTTTGGTTTGTTTTTTTCGTCCACCTTTTTCACACTAGGAGACAGTCCTACTAAAGTATTCTGACGGGAGACAAACATGTGCAGGGCTTCTTATCCGTTTAAAAGCGCAGATAGAACAGTCATTTCATATTATTATGGGATTTGCAGTACAAGATTCAAGCAAATGGGCCATTTTTTTAGTATACAATATACAAGTAAGTGCCAAAATAAAGGAAACACCAGAACAACGTGTCTTAATAGAGCGTTGCGTCACCACGGGCCACCAGAACAGCTTCAATATGCCTTGACGTAGATTCCACAAGTGTCTGGAATTCTATGGGAGGGATGCAACGCCATTCTTCCACAAGAAATTCCATAATTTGGTGTTTTGTTGATGATGGTGGAAAACGCTGTCTCAGGCACCGCTCCAAAATCTCCATAAATGTTCAATTGGGTTGAGATCTGGTGACTGAGATGGGTATGGCATATGGTTTACATCCTTCCCATGCTCATCAAACCATTCAGTGAGCACTCGTGCCCTGTGGATGGGGGCATTGTCATCCTGGAAGAGACCACTCCCATCAGGATAGAAATGCTTCACCACAGGATTGAAGGTATTCACTCAGAATGGCTTTGTATTTACTGGTGTTTACCTTTCCCTCTAAGGGGCTGAGTGGACCTAAGCCATGCCAGGAAAATGCACCCCACACCATAACAGCATAGGCGCCGATCCCGTGGGTGCTCCGGGGCCCGAGCACCCACGGAGAAGGCCGAGCACCCACGGGAAAATTATGCACGGAGCCAAATTTACATTGATTTGATAGCAAACTCCACCTAGCATACGCTGCGCGGCACCCACGGGCAGAAACATAAATCGGCGCCTATGCATAACAGAGCCACCAGAACCCTTCATTTACTCAAGTGTTTCCTCCAATTTGGCAGTTACCTGTAGCTTATAATGTATTGTTTATTTTATACATCTTTTTTTGCTTAAAGGGTCTCAACTATTGTGGAGTTGTGTGTATATCGGCGAAAACAAGAGTCATGGAGTGTTCTTCTCAACAACGCTCAGAAAGGCAGCTCACTGGGTGCAAATGAAAAAATATAGAAAAGGAAATAAATGCAAATCGAAAGAAGGAAATGGCTTCACTCCAAAGAAGACTCATCAAGTCTTTTAAGTTCCTCATTTTGTTTTCAGTGCATGCTAGAGCCGCCCAGAACAATATCAGTGTTCAAATATGACTGGGATACCAGTCTGGGATAGAGATCAGTAACACTCGCCCCTTTTCCTATGTACAGGGGGGAACGCCTGAGCTTGGCGTGCATCTTACCCTCTCTGAAACGACACCTTCTTCATCTGTGCGATCGTCTCCTACTCTCCCTCGCACGGATTGGCAGCAGAGGCGGCTGCCTCGTTAGGGTCCTGTTTTGTCTCACTCGGAGGCCAAGAAAAGACAGCTGTCTGAGACTGCAGGAGCATAACCTGATTCCTGGAAGTGGACAATTTGCTATTTAAAACCTTCTAACGTAACTGCTTCTGTCTCTTTCTCTCTCTCTCTGTCTCCGTCTCATTTCATTTCATTTTAAGCATTTAGCATACACTCTTATCCAGAGCGACTTACACAGTTTACATTTCTTTACATACAATCCATTTATACAGCTGGATATTTTAAAGGGTACAACAGCAGTGCCCCATCTGGGATTTGAACCTGCACCCTATGAGTTACAAGCCCAGCTCCCTAACCATTACACTACACCGCCTTGAGTTATGTGCTTTGGGATCAATGCTAATTGTGAGAGAACTGTGAACAGTACAGTACACCAGGCAACGGGGTGACAATCAGATCAGAACCAACCCAACGTTCAACAGAGTACCTTCACATCAATGCTGGAATTAAGAGGCGATGACCTGCAGGATTCAGGAGTGAGAGCGCTCTCTGCTGGACTGGAGGACCCACACTGTAAACTGCAGAGTTTGTGGGTCAGGCAGCATCTTCACATCAAGGCTAGAATTAAGAGTTTTGTTAAAAAAAACAGCTTATGTGAACATGGTCACTCTGTGGTTTAGATTGTTTTCTTTACTTCCCCCAGAACACAATAAGAGGTCTTCTTTGATTTCTGTACTGGGAGATTTTCACCTCAGTGTGAGAAGACTGACAAACAGTTTTCTTTCTCACGCCATGTACTTTTAAAAAATGCACGTGGCACCAGTTGGATCTCATTGGCCAAACATCACCTACCGCCCCGCCCACTTCCACTTTGTTTGTTGGACCCTGTTGGGAGTTGATCACCTGACTGATACCTTGCGCTCGGTGTGGTCATTCTTGAAGATGTGTGAACGCACGCCATTGGTTGCTTGTCTTAAGACCTTCTCTCCTTTATTCCCATTGGATGATTTTCATTTTTTAAAGTGTTAACCTATTATTTACAAGCACTGTTTTTCGAACCTCTCCTTCATTTCCAGCGTGGTCTGGGTTTGAACCACGCCGGCTGAGCCAGAGTGCTGCCACTTCCCACGTTGCGCTGAGGAAAGACTCATTACCAGGCCTGGGGAGTCATTACCAGGGTTTAGGAGTCATTACCAGGATTTAGGAGTCATTACCAGGCCTGTGGAGTCATTACCAGGCCTGTGGAGTCATTACCAGGGTTTAGGAGTCATTACCAGGCCTGTGGAGTCATTACCAGGGTTTAGGAGTCATTACCAGGCCTGTGGAGTCATTACCAGGGTTTAGAAGTCATTACCAGGGCTGAGGAGTCATTTTAGGAGTCATTACCAGGGCTGAGGAGTCATTACCAGGGTTTAGGAGTCATTACCAGAGTTTAGGAGTCATTACCAGAGTTTAGGAGTCATTACCAGGGTTTAGGAGTCATTACCAGGGTTTAGGAGTCATTACCAGGGTTTAGGAGTCATTACCAGGGTTTAGGAGTCATTACCAGGGTTCAGGAGTCATTACCAGGGCTTTGGGCAGCTTACTGGACGCACATGAGGATGATTTTCTTCTACTTCTTCATATCACAACTCTCCGTAAAACAACAACGCACAAAAAACGTTAAAAAAACTAACCACAACAGCGTCAGTCGCCATCAAACAGAAACTCTGAGAGAAGAGAGGAGAGAGATGGTAACAAAAGACAGATGGGAGATGGGTGCTCTGAACGAAGCGCATCCTTTCTGTCTTTCTTTCAACGCAGCGACTGTCGTGCCGCTTTGCCAAGCGGCTCCAATATGAGTTCTTATAACAAGCAGGACAGAGGTGACGGAACAAAACCAGGGGCATTTCAGGGGACTTTTTTAACAAAGTCTTTTAAAATAGGGGTTTCCAATGGGCCCAGGGGAGGGAGGGAGGGAGGG
>JAINUG010000527.1:50000-55000 GCA_029706075.1 Aldrovandia affinis | reverse complement strand
GGTTACTCAATTTCTAAATTTCACAATTGTTGAATTTTCCTCAACAATTTTCTGCAGAACCTGGCTGTGAACATGGTACGCAGAGGAATTAGCCTGATGCAAAAACGCCAAAGTTGTGCAGCATTTGGCTGTACAAATAGGAGGAACCATAGAAGCAAGGCTCGTGGGATAACTTTTCACAAGTGCTCTGTCACTGTCACTTAAAGCCGACGATGAATGACCGACAGATATCGCCATGATGATAAGAAAACATATAACATTAGCTAGTTGGCAAACCACTGCATGACCAAGTGACTGAAAGTGATATTTACTTGATAGTCGATCTTATTCGTTGGTGTGGATTTATCCATTTATTATAATCTCATTGTCCTCCCAACACACACGCACATGCATACACACTTTCCAATTACAATATAGCAATAAGACAATGAATTTGATGACTATTGCGGCAACATACAACAGCAGCTAATGCAGCGTCTAAGTATTTATATCTATGGGTGGAATCCCAACCTTTCTGTGTGCGTTTATCACTTCCTGTCACATGACTGTTCACCACTCATCTCTGGTGCTAATGAGCCTGACCTCTGACCCCACCCCTGCTTTCCTGGGACGTGGGTTATCTCAAAGCCCCTGGTTCTGCCTGGCTGTTTTTCAAGGCCCCGAGGGGGGGAGAAAGAGAGAAAGAGGGAGAGAAGCCGGGAGGGAGAGAAAGAGAGAGGGAACGAGAGGGAGAGAGGTTCTGTTCTTCTGCAGCTGGTGTGTACAATGGACAGCTCTGTTCAGCAGCACAGGGCCCTGGACCTGGGGCCCAGTGTACCACCCTCACACCCTGTGTGTGTGTGTGTGTGTGTGTGTGTGTGAGAGAGAGAGAGAGTGTGTGTGTCTGTGTGTGTGTGTGTGTGAGTGAGAGAGAGAGGAGTGTGTGTGTGTGTGTGCATGTGTGTGAGAGAGTGGGTGAGGGAGAGTGTGTGTGTGTGTGTGAGTGAGAGAGAGGGAGAGTGTGTGTGCGTGCATGTGTGTGAGAGAGAGAGAGGGAAATTGTGTGTGTGTGTGTGTGTGTGTTTCTGTGTGTGTGTGTGTGTGTGTGTGAGAGAGAGAGGGAGTGTGTGTGTGTGTGTGTGTGTGTGTGTGTGTGTGTGTGTGTGTGTGTGTGTGTGTGTGAGAGAGGGTGTGTGTGAGGGAGTGTGTGTGTGTGTGAGTGAGAGAGAGGGAGAGTGTGTGTGCGTGCATGTGTGTGAGAGAGAGAGAGGGAAATTGTGTGTGTGTGTGTGTGTGTGTGTGTGTGAGAGAGTGTGTGTGTGTGTGTGTGTGTGTGCATTTATGTGAGTGTGTGTGTGTGTGTGTGTTTGTATGTGTGGTTTTGTTTGTTTGTGAGAGTGTGTGTGTATGTGTTTGCATTCGTGCCTGAGTGTGTTTGTGAGTGTGTGCTTGTGTATTTGTGAGTGTACACACACACACACAAACACACACACACTCCCTCTCTCACACACACAAACAAACACACTCCCTCTCGCTCTCTCTCTCTCACACACTCTCTCTCTCGCTCTCTATCAGACACACACACACACATTTTACATTACATTACTTATCCACAGCAACTTACACAGTTTACATTTCTTTATGTAATATCCATTCATACAGCTGGATATTTTACTGAAGCAATTCAGGTTAAGCACCTTTAGCTCAAGGGTACAACCACAGCCCCACCCGAGAATCGAACCTGCAACCTCTGAGTTACAAGCCCAGCTCCCTAACCATTACACTACACTGCCAGCCCTGCCAGCACCACACACACACACTCAGACACACACACACACACACACACACACACAGAGTGACACAAACAAACACACTCCCCCTCTCTCTCTCTCTCTCTCTCTCACACACACACACACACACACTCTCGCTCTCTCTCACACACACTTTCTCTCTCTCTCTCTCACACAGACACACACACACACACACTCGCTCTCGCTCTCTCTCTCTCACACATACTCACTCTCTCTCTCTCTCTCTCTGACACACACACACTCTCTCACTCTCACACACGCACACACTCTCTCTCACACACACATGCACACACTCTCTCATTCTTACACACACACACACACACACACACACACACACACACACACACACACACACACACACACACACACACACACACACACACACACACACACACACACACACACACACACACACTCTCTCATTCTCACACACACATATATGACCCCCCTCCCTTCCCACATCTCCAGTGTTTCTCCTCCAGCTCCAATCAATTTCACAGCCTCAGAGTCAAATATCCCTCCACAGGAAGCAGTTGTTCTGGGGCCGGCTGGAAGGCAGGCATGGTGGGGGGGGATGGGGGTCACCCTATTATCTGATTAACTTTGCAGCCCCCCGAGAGAGGAAGGTGCAACATTGGGTGACGTATGCCAAACTCACAAAGACCCCAATGGGAGGTGTTATTCTCTCCTGAGATTGGCCCCTCCTGACCCAGTAAGTGTGACTGCAGCAGGGCAGTCCAGTGGTACAGGCACACCACAGTGCAGGGTTAAAAACGGTTACAGGAAAAACGCGTCTAAACTAAAAAATGCGAAGTCTCTCGCAGCGCGCGCGGTCCCGTGCAGCACACACACGCTCACGCAGCTGCGCCGCGGCGCGCTCGTCTCTAAGATAACATTGTCTCTTTGCACCTCGGGCAGCTGCGCTGTGACGCGGCCACTCTCGCTGTCCTCACTCAACAGCGGCTGTTTCTCCCGCTCGTTTTCGACAGGTGCAGCACGCCGCCCCCCCCCCGGCCCGCGCGCGAGTGGGGGTTGAATACACAGCCGGCACACCTGCCCCGCCTCCTTCTGCGGACAGACGCCGTACAGAGACAGAGTAAGAGAGTAAGAGTTCCAACGTGAAACTCTGTCCGCAGGGATACACTGCCCCCTGCAGGACATATGGTAGAGTAACAAGAGTGCAAAGGAGCAGCCATTTCTGTCTGCAAACAGTACAGACATCTGTGCAAAAACGCTCAATATCAGTATCTCTCAGTGCCAAATTGAACAGTAATAAATCAATATAATAATAGTAGTAAAATGATGTAAGGGAGTAAGGGAGGGTAAGGGAGCTGGGGGAGTGCAAAGGTACAAGCCTCAGGCACAAAGGTGGCCCTCCTCCTCCTCTCCTAGTCCTGGGCAGCGTAGACACCGGCCTGAGGGAAGCCGCTCAAATGCTGGGAAAATACTGTGTGTGGGGTCCTCTAGGTCAGTGTCTCGCGAAACAGTGAAGGCGGTATGTGGTCGAGAGGATGACACACAGGCGAAAGCATGGAAGTCTCGCACATTCAGTGCCCGTTTACTTTAGGGACAAAGCGAAACACCCGTGAGTGTACTGCCACCCAGTGGACAGCTTTGAAATAACAATGTGTTAACGACGTCTTGGGACGATCACTGCGTCAGAGACGGAGCCGAAGATGAGCGCTGTGTTTCACGCCGTTCTGCCATCGCGACGATTCCGGCGACTCCTCCAGCAACCGCAACATAGAGAGAGGCGTCTCGCCTGCGTGGAATAACAACCACACTCTCCTGGGAACGATGCCCAGAGAGAGAGAGAGAGAGAGAGAGAGAGAGAGAGAGAGAGAGAGAGGGAGAGAGAGAGAGAGAGGGAGAGAGAGAGAGAGAGAGAGAGAGGGAAAGAGAGAGAGAGAGAGAGAGAGAGGGGATAGAGGGATATATGGAGACAGAGAGAGTGAGAGAGATGGAGAGAGAGAGGGAGAATGAGAGAGAGAGAGAGATGGGGAGAGAGAGAGAGAGGGAGATAAGATGTAATGTAAAACGCACTTCAAATCACATGATTGGCTCATGTCGCTCGCTCTTATTCCACAAGGTAGAACGTCACGCTTCTGTTAAGTTCCGAAAGTCCCGGTCTATTGAATGGGACGTTCACCCTGAACTTGAATCTTGCTACGTTTTGCAGCAAGGATGTATATATACGCAGATGACCAACAGATGTCGCCATGATGAAAACATACAACATTAGCTAGTTGGCAAACCACTGAAAAGTGACAAAGTGATACTTACTTGATAGTCATGAAGCCTCCTTCGAGACGGAACACACCGTCCTTCTTTCTGCTTACGTGCTTCACAGTGAGTTCATGCTGGGTCACCCTCCACCCTCCCCCTGGGGTGGACAGCCGAATGCCGCCCCCGATTGGGGCTAATGTGCCAGGGCTGGTCTGGTAGAGACGGGTACTGGTCCTGTATGAACTCGTACACTCGGGACCAGCCAAATACGGGTGCGTTATACCACTACGCTATCCGCCAGCCCCTTGCCTACAACATCTTTGTAATGGAATTTCTGCTTGGACAGCATGCGGTTTTTGCAAGTCAATGATTGACAGCTCACTGTAGCTCCACCCCTTATGAGGTAATTGAAGCCTGGCTGTCCAGTTTGTTATATGTGTTGTACATTTACATTTTAGGAATTATTTTTTTTAGGCTCTTATCCAGACACAGTTTACATTTCTTTACATACAATCCATTCATACAGCAAGATATCTTACTGAAGCAATTCAGGTTAAGTACCTTTAGCTCAAGGGTACAACAGCAGTGCCCTATGTGGGAATTGAACCTGCAACCTCTAAGTCACAAGTCCCTAACCATTACACTACACTGCCAGCCAGTATTGTGGTGTCCCTTGGGGGGGAGGGGGGGCACAGGCAAGTGAACAATCCGGAGGAGGCAGTATTCAAACAAAACGATGATTTTATTAAACTAATTTGACACAAAACACACACAGTCCATAATCCGTTACTCCTTGTCCCAGTCCGTGATCCAAATTCAAAATCCAATGCAATTCCTCAATCAGTCCAAGTCGATACACAAAATGGGGTCCTCAAACAATCCAATCCGATCCATAAAAAACATCCAAACAGCAATCCCACAACTCTCTCCAAAACACTCACCACTCTCCTCCAACACACCAATTTTCAGAAAGTTTAAGAGCAT
>JAINUG010000527.1:30000-42500 GCA_029706075.1 Aldrovandia affinis | reverse complement strand
GTGATGAAAGCAACCGCAAGGTTTTTATTTTTATTTTTAAGCCCAGCGGGACAGAGAGGGGGGCAGGAAGGAGAAAGCAGAATTGGGCTGAATTCTCTACTTCTCTGATGGGAAACAGGGTGAGATCACCCTGTGTGCGCAGAGTGGCCAGGCCTTAACAAATCATCCTCCTGATCTCACAGACAATAATGACCCCGCCTTTTCTAACAGGCAGGTGGTTAATTTAACGAGCCTTCTGTACTATGTAATTAATTATGTTAAAATCCTTCAACAACCCAAACCGCCCCCCACACACACACACACACACACACACATTTACTCACACAAACACACACAGACACACACACACACACACACACACACACACATACACACGTGCGCGCACACACACACACACACACACACACACACACACACACACACACACACACATTTACACACACACACACACACACACACACACACTGCCCCCCCCATTCACCTCCCCCAGTTGACTCCCTTTCTCCTAGGACATCAAACAGACATCAATTATTCACCTTGGATGACCTCACCAATCAATATCCCTCCTCCACACCCCCTCCCCTTACGCTACATCGCTGCTGAAATCAGTTCACTGGCTGAACCATCCTGCCCGAGGAACACACATATCCATTCAGGAGTCTACAGTGGGCTCCAGAAGTCTGAGTCCACCACCAAGATCTGTTTGTTTTCATCTTTCATCAAAAACTAACACAACATTTGTACTCATGTGGTATTTGTTATTCAAGAATGTCGTAAAACTCTGATACAAATGAAAAAAAATGTTTCTTTGAGATGGTATGGATGGTATCAAATTGAAATATCTATAAACATTTTGTTTGTGAAGTAGTTAGTAAAAATGTTAGTTAAGAAAAAAAATGTTGATGAATGATGAAAACAGATTTTGGTGGTGGACTCAAACCTTTTTGAAACTATTCTAGCCTGTAGAGCAGACCTCTCGCCATCTTCAGTCTATGAAGATTTCCCGCTGTGGAATCTAAGGTTCAGCGAAAGGCACGTTCCACAAAAATGTATATTTTTTTATAGTCCAAAGAGAAACGTGATGCATTCAGCGAGAGACTTCCACGCCACATTCACGACACGGCGCACAAGGGATTCACCACAGCCTCTTGTGCAGCTCACACAAGGGATTCACCACAGCCTCTTGTGCAGCTCACACAAGGGATTCACCACAGCCTCTTGTGCAGCTCACACAAGGGATTCACCACAGCCTCCTTGTGCAGCTCACACAAGGGATTCACCACAGCCTCTTGTGCAGCTCACACAAGGGATTCACCACAGCCTCCTGTGCAGCTCACACAAAGGGATTCACCACAGCCTCCTGTGCAGCTCACACAGCCTCTTGTGGATTCACCACAGCCTCCTGTGCAGCTCACACCACAGCCTCTTGTGCAGCTCACACAAGGGATTCACCAGCAGCCTCCTGTGCAGCTCACACAAGGGATTCACCACAGCCTCTTGTGCAGCTCACACAAAGGGATTCACCACAGCCTCCTGTGCAGCTCACACAAGGGATTCACCACAGCCTCCTGTGCAGCTCACACAAGGGATTCACCACAGCCTCCTGTGCAGCTCACACAAGGGATTCACCACAGCCTCCTGTGCAGCTCACACAAGGGATTCACCACAGCCTCTTGTGCAGCTCACACAAGGGATTCACCACAGCCTCCTGTGCAGCTCACACAAGGGATTCACCACAGCCTCCTGTGCAGCTCACACAAGGGATTCACCACAGCCTCTTGTGCAGCTCACACAAGTGATTCACCGCAGCCTCCTGTGCAGCTCACACAAGGGATTCACCGCAGCCTCCTGTGCAGCTCACACAAGGGATTCACCACAGCCTCTTGTGCAGCTCAGCACACAGTGAAAGTCTAAATTAAAGTCCTTTTGATTGGGAGTGGGTCCCTGGGGATTTGTGCTGGGCTTGCCTGCATCCAAAGGTGAGCCACGTTACGATACTTGAACATAATAGATGCAGACAATTTTTGTGCAGAATATTGGCATGCGTAGGCCCTCTTTACACTTTTGTTGGAATATTACAGCATTTCAGTGCGGTGGAGTTTCAGTGAGGCGGTGTTTCAGTGTGGTGGTCCAGAGTCCCCTAATCTGGTGGTGCTGTTGTAGATAATATTCACCATGCACTTAACGTGCTGTTAATGAAAGGGGGTCAAAGTGCAAAGTGTAGGTCCAGTCCAGGGGTTGACCCTTGACCCTGAATGGAGTGAGACAGGGGGGGCCACCAGCAACACTCCACACACTGACACTGTTTAGAACGGGAACCGGGAGAAAATATTGAGGGAATCAGATTAACTGTCTCTGTTTTCATTGGCTGCGTTATGTAATCATACATGTAAAATGTAAAATCATTTCCCAGACTACCCAGCTCCCCTCCCCATAGAGTAATGAAGTCATCATCTGACATGCTGTCATCCAGAATGCGTGCGGAATATCCGGGCGGGATTCCGGAACAGTAACGGACCTGAGGCTCTGTTTGCCGTGGCACAGAGAGAGGGTTTTCTGTTTCATCAGCATAACCCAACGCGGTGGCGCACACAGCTCAGCTCTCCTGAACACCAGCGCTCAGAAGAAACCCTGCCCGTCCCTACCTGTGCTGAGGAGCTACGATACCGGTCTGTCTGTCTGTCTGTCTGTCTGTCTGTCTGTCTGTCTGTCTGTCTGTCTGTCTGTCTGTCTGCAGCACACCTGGGCCTGTCTGCTCCAGTGACATACTTTCACTCCCCAGATGTCAGTAATATTTGAACAAAACAAAACTCCTCCTCCATTTTTTTCTGAATATCGGCGAAAATAGATGTCTTCTCTTAAAATGATCAGTATTCTGCAGGAACTGTACTGGTGCCTAAAGGGCTTAAATAAAAAGTGTTTCAAATAAAGTATTTGAACCGGGTCTGGTCAGCAGTGATCTATGGGAAATCAAGGGCCCACCGTCACACTGCAATAACATGAGCCCACTGTTGCTGGTCCCACCCAAAAACTCAACAACCAATCCAGTTGGCTGGTGATACTGTTTGTGTATTCATTGAATGTTTATTTGAGTAGAGACAGATACAAAGAACATAGACACATTGCATTAACAACACGCTGATGCCCTGTAGCAACACATTTGTATCTTGTGCTAATTTTCAATGTTCGTCCCTACTTGGGCTTTTAACAGTGAATAAGCCTACACACATAGATGTTGGACAAGACAATACAAATACAAGAGATACTGAAAAACTGTACCTGCTGAATACGGCTCCTGTTTCTCGATGTACACAAATTCATTCCTCTCATATCGCGCGCGAATCCACTGCTCCCGGAGTATCCTGCGAAAACATCGTGAAATATCACACCGCTGTCCATGTGGGTAGCCCAACAACAACCACACACTCTCACACACACACTCTCACACTCTCACACACTCTCACACACTCTCACACACTCACACTCTCACACACACTCACACACACACTCACACACTCTCACACACTCACACTCACACACTCTCACACACTCTCACACACTCTCTCTCTCTCACTCACACACACACACACACACACACACACACACACACACACACACACACACACACACACACACTTCATGTCAGTGAAATGTCGTAAATGAAAGGCGTGTGTTGTAACTCACTGGCAGTCTGTGCAGCTGGGCCTGTAGTAGAACGGTGGAACCTTTGCTTCATACACAGCTTTAGCGGCGCTGTTCCCGGCAGAACACAGGTCCTGTGAAACAGGGAGGGGCAGCTCATCCACTGTTGCCCCAAAATATTCCTCCAAACTCCCCCTTCTTCAAGGCCAGAAAAGACATTAGCAGTTAGTCTGAGCTGTTTTGGTGTGTAGTTCGTCTTTGAAGTTATTTGACAATTGGCTCCCATTATATTTGCCATTTGGACGCTCCAGGAGCTCGCTGTGTTACTGCACTGATCTCGTGCGCTATCTATGACTGTTCCTACCATGTATTAATGCACATCTTGTAAGTCACTCTGGATAAGAGTGTCTGCTAAATGCTTAAAATGTAAATGTACTACCTGCACCTCGCTGGCCTCCCAGGAATCGGTCTGCAGGGACTTGATCAGGCTGATGTGAGGCATGCTTCTGTGGACGGCTGAGCAGGGCTCACACACAAACACACCCAGGGTGACAGACGCCCACTCTGGGTCTGTGTACGAGAGAGAGGGAGAGGGAGGGAGGGAGGGAGAGGGAGAGGGAGAGGGAGAGAGAGGGAGGGGAGGGAGAGGGAGGAGGGAGGGAGAGAGAGGAGGAGGGAGAGAGAGGGGAGAGGAGGGAGGAGGAGAGGGGGAGAGGGGGAGGGAGAGGGAGAGGGAAGAGAGAGGGAGGGAGGGAGGGAGGGGGAGGGAGAGAGGGAAGAGAGGGAGGGAGAAGGGAGGGAGGGAGGGAGGGAGAGGGAGAGGGAGAGAGAGGGAGGGGGAGGAGGAGGGAGAGGGAAGAGAGAGGGAGGGAGGGAGAGGGAGAGAGAGAGGGAAGGAGGGAGAGGGAGAGGGAAGGAGAGGGAGGAAGGAGGGAGAGAGAGGAGGAGGGAGAGGGAGAGGGAAGAGAGAGGGAGGAAGAGAGAGAGAGGAGGGAGGAGAGAGGAGAGGGAGAGAGAGGGAGAGGGAGGGGGAGGGAGGGAGGGAGGAGGGAGAGGAGAGGGAAGGAGAGAGGGAGAGGGATGGAGGGAAGAGGGAGAGGGGGAGAGGGGGAGAGAGGGAGAGGGAGGGAGAGGGAGAGAGTCTTTTTTATTTAACAGTTGGCACAGAACATTTTTTTAAATAATTGTAAAAAACTAAATAAAACCAGAAATAAGAAATAAACTCATTGCACACCATAAAGCATTAATTACCATTAGTCAGAAAGAGATTTTTTTATTTTTAGATACATTTATATGTATCAAAACATTCGATGAACGATGCTAAGACAAGAGAACAGCCGGTAAGTGATACTGGGCTCACAGATCAACCCTAATAGAAAAATATCCTTTTTAAAAGCAAGAGAGTAGGACGTTTTCTCAATCCACAAGAGTGTGAGCCAAACAAGCACATCCGTTATATTGGCTTGGCTTATTGGAGAAAGGTAACCCTTAAAGGTTAATAACTTTTTTTTCAGATTTTTCAGATTTGTTTCAGATTTTTTCCTTGTTGTTCTCCCAGTTTGGTGGCCAATTTTGGTGGCCGGGCGCCTGGCAGCCGCTCCTCGCGGTCTCACCTCTTCTCTGTCCAGACCCCTCGGTGGTGGAATGACCTTCTGCAATCAGTCAGGACCGCGGAATCACTTGTGATCTTCCGCCACAGACTCAAAACCCACCTTTTCAGACTCCACTGAATTCTGTACATCTAGCTAATTGTCATCACCACTGCCTACTTGCTCAACACTTCTTGTACATGTATCCCTGCCTTCTCATTTAATAAAAAAAATATATATATTACTAACCTTTTCCTTCCCAGTGTTACAGGTATGGCACGCAGCTGCCTGCAACGATGTCTATCACTGTATTACTGCACTGATCTCGTGCGCAAACTATGATTGTTCCTACCATGTATTAATGCACATCTTGTAAGTCGCCTGGATAAGAGCGTCTGCTAAATGCCTAAAATATAAATGTAAATGTAAATGTTATACCCTCTATTTTTTTTGATTCGCCCTCCCCCTTGAGCCCACCGCCCGTCACTACCTCGAGGTCAAGCTCTACTTTACAGAGACGCCCTTCTCGAGGCCCGGCGATGAGAACCTGGCAGCCCATCTACTTTCCATCAATCAGATGACGCCCTTCTGCTCCTCGGCGATTTGGACGGTTTCCGGCTCACTGGGAGAACCTGGCAGAAGGACAAACATCTCTGCAGCACTCCATCAATCAGGCCTTTATGGTAGTGGCTGAGACAGAAGCCACTCCTGAGTGAAAGGCATATGACAGCCCACATGGAGTTTGCCAAATGGTACTTAAAGGACTCTAAGAGCATCAGGAAAAGATTCTCTGGTCTAATGAGACACAAATGTAACTTTTTGGCCTGAATACAGGGTCTGTATACTTATGTAAATGTGATATTTCTGGGGGTTTTCTTTAAATACATGTGCAAAAATGTCTAAAAAACCTGTTTATGCTTTGTCATTATGGGGTATCGTGTGTAGATTGATGGGGAAAAAATAATTTAATCAATTTTAGAATAAGGCTGTAACATAACAAAATGTGGAAAAAGTGAAGGGGTCTGAATACTTTCCGGTCGCTTTCAGGTACAAATCAGGTGTGCTCTGATATAGAGTGGTGCAGGTGTGCTCTGATATAGAGTGGTGCAGGTGTGGTCTGTGTGCTCTGATATAGAGTGGTGCAGGTGTGGTACAGGTGAGCTCTGATATAGAGTGGTACAGGTGTGCTCTGATATAGAGTGGTGCAGGTGAGCTCTGATATAGAGTGGTGCAGGTGTGCTCTGATATAGAGTGGTGCAGGTGTGCTCTGATATAGAGTGGTGCAGGTGTGCTCTGATATAGAGTGGTACAGGTGTGCTCTGATATAGAGTGGTGCAGGTGTGCTCTGATATAGAGTGGTACAGGTGAGCTCTGATATAGAGTGGTGCAGGTGAGCTCTGATATAGAGTGGTACAGGTGTGCTCTGATATAGAGTGGTGCAGGTGAGCTCTGATATAGAGTGGTGCAGGTGTGCTCTGATATAGAGTGGTGCAGGTGTGGTGCAGGTGTGCTCTGATATAGAGTGGTGCAGGTGTGCTCTGATATAGAGTGGTACAGGTGTGCTCTGATATAGAGTGGTGCAGGTGTGCTCTGATATAGAGTGGTGCAGGTGTGCTCTGATATAGAGTGGTGCAGGTGAGCTCTGATATAGAGTGGTGCAGGTGTGCTCTGATATAGAGTGGTGCAGGTGTGCTCTGATATAGAGTGGTACAGGTGTGCTCTGATATAGAGTGGTACAGGTGTGCTCTGATATAGTGGTGCAGGTGTGGATACAGGTGAGCTCTGATATAAAGTGGTGCAGGTGTGCTCTGATATAGAGTGGTACAGGTGTGCTCTGATATAGAGTGGTGCAGGTGTGCTCTGATATAGAGTGGTGCAGGTGTGCTCTGATATAGAGTGGTGCAGGTGTGTGCTCTCTGATATAGTGGTGCAGGTGTGCTCTGATATAAGTGGTGGTGCTCTGATATAGAGTGGTGCAGGTGTGCTCTGATATAGAGTGGTGCAGGTGTGCTCTGATATAGAGTGGTGCAGGTGTGCTCTGATATAGAGTGGTGCAGGTGAGCTCTGATATAGAGTGGTACAGGTGTGCTCTGATATGGTGCAGTGGTGATATAGGTGAGCTCTGATGATATAGAGTGGTACAGGTGAGCTCTGATGCAAGTGGTGCAGGTGTGCTCTCTGATACAGGTGTGCTCTGATATAGTGTGGTGCAGGTGTGCTCTGATATAGAGTGGTGCAGGTGTGCTCTGATATAGTGTGGTACAGGTGTGCTCTGATATAGAGTGGTGCAGGTGTGCTCTGATATAGAGTGGTACAGGTGTGCTCTGATATAAGTGGTACAGGTGTGCTCTGATATAGAGTGGTGCAGGTGAGCTCTGATATATAGGTGGTGCAGGTGTGCTCTGATATAGAGTGGTACAGGTGTGGTACAGCTCTGATATAGAGTGGTGCAGGTGTGCTCTGATATAGAGTGTGTGCTCTGATATAAGTGGTGCAGGTGTGCTCTGATATAAGTGGTGCAGGTGTGCTCTGATATAGAGTGGTACAGGTGTGCTCTGATATAAGTGGGTGTGGTACAGGTGTGCTCTGATACAGAGTGGTACAGGTGAGCTCTGATATAGAGTGGTGCAGGTGTGCTCTGATATAGAGTGGTGCAGGTGTGCTCTGATATAGAGTGGTGCAGGTGTGCTCTGATATAAAGTGGTGCAGGTGTGCTCTGATATAGAGTTGTGGTGCAGGTGTGGTACAGGTGTGCTCTGATATAGAGTGGTTGCAGGAGCTCTGATATAGAGTGGTGCAGGTGAGCTCTGATATAGAGTGGTACAGGTGTGCTCTGATATAAAGTGGTGCAGGTGTGCTCTGATATAGAGTGGTACAGGTGTGCTCTGATATAGAGTGGTACAGGTGTGCTCTGATATAGAGTGGTACAGGTGTGCTCTGATATAGAGTGGTACAGGTGAGCTCTGATATAGAGTGGTGCAGGTGTGCTCTGATATAGAGTGGTGCAGGTGTGCTCTGATATAGAGTGGTACAGGTGTGCTCTGATATAGAGTGGTGCAGGTGTGCTCTGATATAGAGTGGTGCAGGTGTGCTCTGATATAGAGTGGTACAGGTGTGCTCTGATATAGAGTGGTGCAGGTGTGGTGCAGGTGTGCTCTGATATAGAGTGGTGCAGGTGTGCTCTGATATAGAGTGGTACAGGTGTGCTCAGGTGTGCTCTGATATAAGTGTGGTACAGGTGTGCTCTGATATAGGTGTGGTGCAGGTGTGCTCTGATATAGAAAGTGATGTGCTCTGATATAGAGTGGTGCAGGTGTGCTCTGATATAGAGTGGTGCAGGTGTGCTCTGATATAGAGTGGTGCAGTGGTGCAGGGTGTGCTCTGATATAAGTGGTGCAGGTGTGCTCTGATATAGGTGGTGCAGGTGTGGTGCAGGTGTGCTCTGATATAGAGTGGTGCAGGTGAGCTCTGATATAGAGTGGTGCAGGTGTGGTGGTGCAGGTGTGCTCTGATATAAGTGGTGCAGGTGAGCTCTGATATAGTGGTGCAGGTGTGCTCTGATATAGTGGTGGGAGTGGTACAGGTGTGCTCTGATATAGAGTGGTGTGCTCTGATATAAGTGGTGCAGGTGTGCTCTGATATAGAGTGGTGCAGGTGTGCTCTGATATAGAGTGGTGCAGGTGTGCTCTGATATAGAGTGGTAGTGTGTCTGACAGGTGTGCTCTGATATAGAGTGGTACAGGTGTGCTCTGATCTGATATAGAGTGGTGCAGGTGTGCTCTGATATAGAGTGGTGCAGGTGTGCTCTGATATAGAGTGTGGTGATATAGAGTGGTGCAGGTGTGCTCTGATATAGAGAGTGGTGCAGGTGTGCTCTGATATAGAGTGGTACAGGTGTGCTCTGATATAGAGTGGTGCAGGTGTGCTCTGATATAAGTGTGCTCTGATATAGAAGTGGTGCAGGTGTGCTCTGATATAGAGTGGTGCAGGTGTGCTCTGATATGCTCTGATATAGGTGGTGGTGCAGGTGTGCTCTGATATAGAGTGGTGCAGGTGTGGTGCAGGTGTGCTCTGATATAGAGTGGTGCAGGTGTGCTCTGATATAGAGTGGTACAGGTGTGCTCTGATATAGAGTGGTACAGGTGAGCTCTGATATAAAGTGGTGCAGGTGTGCTCTGATATAGAGTGGTACAGGTGTGCTCTGATATAGAGTGGTGCAGGTGTGGTACAGGTGTGCTCTGATATAGAGTGGTGCAGGTGTGCTCTGATATAGAGTGGTGCAGGTGTGCTCTGATATAGGTGGTAGGTGTGCTCTGATATAGAGTGGTGCAGGTGTGGTACAGGTGTGCTCTGATATAGAGTGGTGCAGGTGTGGTAGGTGTGCTCTGATATAAGTGGTGCAGGTGTGCTCTGATATAGAGTGGTACAGGTGTGCTCTGATATATGGTGCAGGTGTGGTGCAGGTGTGCTCTGATATAGGTGGTGCAGGTGAGCTCTGATATAGAGTGGTGCAGGTGTGCTCTGATATAGAGTGGTACAGGTGTGCTCTGATATAGAGTGGTGCAGGTGAGCTCTGATATAGAGTGGTACAGGTGTGCTCTGATACAGAGTGGTGGAGTGTGCTCTGATATAAGTGGTGCAGGTGTGCTCTGATATAGAGTGGTGCAGGTGAGCTCTGATATAGAGTGGTGCAGGTGTGCTCTGATATAGAGTGGTGCAGGTGTGCTCTGATATAGAGTGGTGCAGGTGTGCTCTGATCTGATATAGAGTGGTACAGGTGTGCTCTGATATAGTGGTGCAGTGTGTACAGGTGTGCTCTGATATAGAGTGGTGCAGGTGTGCTCTGATATAGAGTGGTACAGGTGTGCTCTGATATAGAGTGGTACAGGTGTGCTCTGATATAGAGTGGTACAGGTGAGCTCTGATATAGAGTGGTGCAGGTGTGCTCTGATATAGAGTGGTGCAGGTGTGCTCTGATATAGAGTGGTGCAGGTGTGCTCTGATATAGAGTGGTACAGGTGTGCTCTGATATAGAGTGGTGCAGGTGTGCTCTGACAGGTGTGGTGCAGATATGCTCTGAGTGGTACAGGTGTGCTCTGATACAGGTGGTGCAGGTGTGCTCTGATATAGAGTGGTGCAGGTGTGGTGCAGGTGTGCTCTGATATAGAGTGGTGCAGGTGAGCTCTGATATAGAGTGGTGCAGGTGTGCTCTGATATAGAGTGGTGCAGGTGTGCTCTGATATAGAGTGGTGCAGGTGTGCTCTGATATAGAGTGGTACAGGTGTGGTACAGGTGAGCTCTGATACAGAGTGGTACAGGTGTGCTCTGATATAGAGTGGTGCAGGTGTGGTACAGGTGTGCTCTGATATAGAGTGGTGCAGGTGTGGTGCAGGTATGAAAGTGGTGCAGGTGATATAGAGTGGTGCAGGTGTGCTCTGATATAGAGTGGTGCTGTAAAGAAGTGGTGCAGGTGTGCTCTGATATAAGTGGTACAGGTGTGCTCTGATATAGAGAGTGGTGCAGGTGTGCTCTGATATAGAGTGGTGCAGGTGTGCTCTGATATAGAGTGGTGCAGGTGAGCTCTGATATAAAGTGGTGCTCTGATATAGAGTGGTGCAGGTGTGCTCTGATATAGAGTGGTGCAGGTGTGCTCTGATATAGAGTGGTACAGGTGTGCTCTGATATAGAGTGGTACAGGTGTGCTCTGATATAAAGTGGTGCAGGTGTGCTCTGATATAGAGTGGTGCAGGTGTGCTCTGATATAGAGTGGTGCAGGTGTGCTCTGATATAGAGTGGTGCAGGTGTGCTCTGATATAAAGTGGTGCAGGTGTGCTCTGATATAGAGTGGTACAGGTGAGCTCTGATATAGAGTGGTGCAGGTGTGCTCTGATATAGAGTGGTGCAGGTGTGGTGCAGGTGTGCTCTGATATAGAGTGGTGCAGGTGTGCTCTGATATAGAGTGGTGCAGGTGTGCTCTGATATAGAGTGGTGCAGGTGTGCTCTGATATAGAGTGGTGCAGGTGTGCCTGATATAGAGTGCAGGTGTGCTCTGATATAGAGTGGTACAGGTGTGCTCTGATCTGATATAGAGTGGTACAGGTGAGCTCTGATATAGAGTGGTGCAGGTGTGCTCTGATATAGAGTGGTACAGGTGTGCTCTGATATAGAGTGGTACAGGTGAGCTCTGATATAGAGTGGTACAGGTGTGCTCTGATATAGAGTGGTGCAGGTGTGCTCTGATATAGAGTGGTGCAGGTGTGCTCTGATATAGAGTGGTACAGGTGTGCTCTGATATAGAGTGGTGCAGGTGAGCTCTGATATAGAGTGGTGCAGGTGGATATAGAGTGGTGCAGGTGTGCCCTGATATAGAGTGGTGCAGGTGTTCTCTGATATAGAGTGGTACAGGTGTGCTCTGATATAGAGTGGTGCAGGTGAGCTCTGATATAGAGTGGTACAGGTGAGCTCTGATATAGAGTGGTGCAGGTGAGCTCTGATATAGAGTGGTACAGGTGTGCCCTGATATAGAGTGGTACAGGTGAGCTCTGATATAGAGTGGTGCAGGTGTGCTCTGATATAGTGGTGCAGGTGTGGCAGGTGTGCTCTGATATAGAGTGGTGCAGGTGTGCCCTGATATAGTGGTGCAGGTGAGCTCTGATATAGAGTGGTGCAGGTGTGCTCTGATATAGAGTGGTGCAGGTGTGGTGCAGGTGTGCTCTGATATAGAGTGGTGCAGGTGTGCTCTGATATAGAGTGGTGCAGGTGTGCTCTGATATAGAGTGGTGCAGGTGTGCTCTGATATAGAGTGGTGCAGGTGTGCTCTGATATAGAGTGGTGCAGGTGTGCTCTGATATAGAGTGGTGCAGGTGTGGTGCAGGTGTGCTCTGATATAGAGTGGTGCAGGTGTGCTCTGATATAGAGTGGTGCAGGTGTGCTCTGATATAGAGTGGTGCAGGTGTGCTCTGATATAGAGTGGTACAGGTGTGCTCTGATATAGAGTGGTGCAGGTGTGCTCTGATAGAGTGGTGCAGGTGTGCTCTGATATAGAGTGGCATATAGGTGTGCTCTGATATAGAGTGGTACAGGTGTGCTCTGATATAGAGTGGTGCAGGTGTGCTCTGATATAGAGTGGTACAGGTGTGCTCTGATATAGAGTGGTGCAGGTGTGCTCTGATATAGAGTGGTGCAGGTGTGGTACAGGTGTGCTCTGATATAGAGTGGTGCAGGTGTGCTCTGATATAGAGTGGTGCAGGTGTGCTCTGATATAGAGTG
>JAINUG010000527.1:17500-25000 GCA_029706075.1 Aldrovandia affinis | reverse complement strand
GTTCTGTGTGTCCCAGTAGGTAGAGCGTGGTTCTGTGTGGCTCAGTAGGCAGAGCGTGGTCTCTGTGGCCCAGCAGGTAGAGCGTGGTTCTGTGTGGCTCAGTAGGTAGAGCGTGGTTCTGTGTGGCTCAGTAGGTAGAGCGTGGTTCTGTGTGGCTCAGTAGGTAGAGCATGGTTCTGTGTGGCTCAGTAGGTAGAGCATGGTTCTGTGTGGCTCAGTAGGTAGAGCGTGGTTCTGTGTGGCTCAGTAGGTAGAGCGTGGTTCTGTGTGGCTCAGTAGGTAGAGCGTGGTTCTGTGTGGCTCAGTAGGTAGAGCGTGGTTCTGTGTGTCTCAGTAGGTAGAGCGTGGTTCTGTGTGGCTCAGTAGGTAGAGCGTGGTTCTGTGTGGCTCAGTAGGTAGAGCGTGGTTCTGTGTGGCTCAGTAGGTAGAGCGTGGTTCTGTGTGGCTCAGTAGGTAGAGTGTGGTTCTGTGTGTCCTCAGTAGGTAGAGTGGTTCTGTGTGTCTCAGTAGGTAGAGCGTGGTTCTGTGTGGCTCAGTAGGTAGAGCGTGGTTCTGTGTGGCTCAGTAGGTAGAGCGTGGTTCTGTGTGGCTCAGTAGGTAGAGCGTGGTTCTGTGTGGCTCAGTAGGTAGAGTGTGGTTCTGTGTGGCTCAGTAGGTAGAGCGTGGTTCTGTGTGGCTCAGCAGGTAGAGCGTGGTTCTGTGTGGCTCAGTAGGTAGAGTGTGGTTCTGTGTGGCTCAGTAGGTAGAGCGTGGTTCTGTGTGGCTCAGTAGGTAGAGCGTGGTTCTGTGTGGCTCAGTAGGTAGAGCAATGGTTCTGTGTGGCTCAGTAGGCAGAGCGTGGTTCTATGTGTCTCAGTAGGTAGAGCGTGGTTCTGTGTGGCTCAGTAGGTCGAGCGTGGTTCTGTGTGGCTCAGTAGGTAGAGCGTGGTTCTGTGTGGCTCAGTAGGTAGAGCATGGTTCTGTTTGTCTCAGTAGGTAGAGTGTGGTTCTGTGTGGCTCAGTAGGTAGAGTGTGGTTCTGTGTGGCTCAGCAGGTAGAGTGTGGTTCTGTGTGGCTCAGCAGGTAGAGCGTGGTTCTGTGTGTCTCAGTAGGTAGAGCGTGGTTCTATGTGTCTCAGTAGGTAGAGCGTGGTTCTGTGTGGCTCAGTAGGTCGAGCGTGGTTCTGTGTGGCTCAGTAGGTAGAGCGTGGTTCTGTGTGGCTCAGTAGGTAGAGCATGGTTCTGTGTGTCTCAGTAGGTAGAGTGTGGTTCTGTGTGGCTCAGTAGGTAGAGCGTGGTTCTGTGTGTCTCAGTAGGTAGAGCATGGTTCTGTGTGTCTCAGTAGGTAGAGTGTGGTTCTGTGTGGCTCAGTAGGTAGAGCGTGGTTCTGTGTGGCTCAGTAGGTAGAGTGTGGTTCTGTGTGGCTCAGCAGGTAGAGCGTGGTTCTGTATATATTTCTTAAATGTATTCTTTTCCCTGCCTTCTCCCAATTTGGTGGTATTTGTACTGTCTATTTCTTAAATTCACCCTCCCGCACGAGTCCGTCGCCCGTAGCTACGGGAGCAGCAACTGCCCCGGGGCAGCTCACGGTCTGGCCGGCAACTAACATTTTCGTTTTGCCCACAGGTAAGCTTTCTTCTGTGCTCGCGGCGAGCTGGTGCACTCCCCAGCCAAATAAATAAATTATTTATTTTAAATATGATTTAAAAATATCTTGTGACTCGACACATTTCTGGTTTTGTTGGGAGACCGAATATTTAGCACTTTAAAATGTCACCACGACACATCAACCAAAAACCGGACTGTCTGGATGAAAACCTGTCAGATGGAATCCATCACGAGGAGGGCGGTAGTTGTAAAATCAAAGGAGTCTTTCTCTACTGTTCCCCTCTCTCTCACACACACACACACACACACACACACACACACACACACACACACACACACACACACACACACACACACACACACACACACACACACACACACACACACACACACACAGGGTTCTCAAGTGAACTCAAATGAGTCTTTTCCTACAGTCTCTCTCTCCTCTCTCTCTCTCTCTCACACACACACACACACACACACACACACACACACACACACACACACACACACACACACACACACACGTTTTCAGACAGAACTTTCAGATAGTGACACTAATTACAAAGCCACTAGCTGATTAAAGCTACAAATGCCAATTCTCTCTCTCACAACAGTAACAGCAACAGCAACAACAGACAAAGAGGGCCGCTGAACAAACGCGTGTACCTGCATGTTGTGGTTGTATGTTCCACCAGTAATACTGCTGTGTGTTTAATCATATCGACCTGAATACTTTTAACTTTCTGTTATGATTGCAAGCCTCGTGACAAATCTCGATGTATATCCCTGAAAATTGATTGTCTTTCCTAATGGTTTTAAACCCACACTTGTTGCTAGAAACTAAAATAAAATATCATTTTAAAATAGTAGTTGCATTACATTTGACATTTTAAGCATTTAGCAGATGCTCTTATCCAGAGCAACTTACAAGATGTGC
Organism: Aldrovandia affinis; assembly: GCA_029706075.1. Lineage (NCBI taxonomy): Eukaryota > Metazoa > Chordata > Actinopteri > Notacanthiformes > Halosauridae > Aldrovandia > Aldrovandia affinis. Next base: position 22,474 of record JAINUG010000527.1, on the reverse strand, counting down.
ATTAATACATGGTAGGAACAATCATAGTTAGCACAAGAGATCAGTGCAGTAATACAGCGATAGACACCTGTAACACTAGGAAGGAAAAGGTTCGTAATTTTTTTTATTTTTATGAGGAGTAGGCAGGGATACATATACAAGAAGTGTTGAGCAAGTAGGCAGTGGTGATGACAATTGGGTAGATGTACAGGATTCAGTGGTAGTGGTAGTTGAAAAGGTGGGTTTTGAGTCTCTTGGTCTGATTGATGGATGTGCACACTTCCAGGACATATGATATGTTACATTTATTTTTAATAAATTAGCACAAATGTCTAAAAACCTGTTTTCACTTTGTCATTATGGGCTATTTTTGTGTAGAATTTTGAGACAAAAAATGAACCTAATCTATTGTAAAATAAGTCTGAAAGTCTGAAACCCCTTTCAGGGTGAAAGTTTCATTGCAGACTTTCAGACTTATTTTACAATAGATTAGGTTCATTTTTTGTCTCAAATTTCTACACAAAATAGCCCATAATGACAAAGTGAAAACTGGTTTTTAGACATTTGTGCTAATTTATTAAAAATCTAAATGTAAAATATCATATGTACACAAGTGTGCACATCCTTTGATATGACCCCCTCGCCTGATAAACAAAAACAAGGACCCACGCGGAGCACGTGGACAGTGCTCAAGTCCGTGGGAAGTGTCCGGGTCCGTGCCCGCCTCGGTTTGTGTTCCATCTCCCGGGACGCAAGCGGAACCTACCTGCCGCGCCGCAGTCTGCACATGCGCCGTTGCCAGGTCTGGCCAGCAGGTCTCGCAGCAGCCGTCTGATCTCGTCCTGGTCAGTGGCCATCGGCTCAGCTACTCCACAGTGGTTCACAGGACTTGACTTTCACTTGTTCCAAATGGGTGGCGGCCTGCAAAAAGCCGCCACTTTGGGTTCAAATGGTTTAAAAAAAACAACAACGATTAAACAATAGAATATGTTAATAAGACATCTCTAAAACACAAAGCGCAATTATTAATTAATAGATTAACACAAATCCAGAAAAATGGCTATCAGCCCGTTTTTGACGGCTTAGAAAAAACGCGTGCTCCTGCAGTGACAACCTCAGCCAGACTCTCCCTTTATCTCACTTTTAACTGCCCTATCTTAGGACTGATTTTCTCTCTCTCTCTCTCTCTCTCTCTCTCTCTCTCTCTCTCTCTCTCTCTCTCTCTCTCTCTCTCTCTCCCTCCTTCCTGAAGCATGCGCGCTTCACGCAAGACAAGTGATTATTTAAATTAGCTTTAATGAATTAAAAACGTATTCTCGTTCATTTTAAGGAACTGTGAATATGATTCCAAGATGCAATAACGTGTGACTTCTCCCATCTCCATCGCAACCTAGTTCCACACCATTAACACAAACGCTCGTTCGGACCTGCGTTTAAATGCGAGTAGGTTACTGACGGCAGGTCACTTTAGGTCACTGTCACTTTAAAAAAAAACAAAGCAGTCGATTGTCGAACAGGATATTATATCATTAATCGATTATTACCCCTGTCTCTCGACTTCTGCGTCACCGCTGCTGTTGGCCTCTGTCGCTTGAGAACTACATTAGCTGTCGAGAATAGATAGATTCGTTTAGCAATCATGTCGACTGCGATGAATTTCGGCTCAAAGTCGTTTACGCCCCGTGCGCCCGACAAAGGAGCATTTCCCTTAGACCACTTTGGTGAGTAAGATAAGATAAGATCAACTTTATTTATCCCCATTGGGGAAATTCTGTGTCACACACAAAGCTCCAGTATACACATAGACAATACAGACATAATCACCAATAAGGCAACATATGTTAACACAACGGCGCCTATATACATTTATATACAACAGTGGTACTTCTGCTATCGGCCAGTAAAGCCAGCTTGCCATCTGACATTGCCTGACCAAGTTACACGTCACTGTTTAGCTGGCTGGCGACGAACAAGCATGGCTTTGAATGTTATTGTTTTAGCTATCTAGCGCATGTCAAGAATGAATATCTCGCTGTTCGTGGCACGGCACAACCCAGCATAGCTAGCAAGCTAACTTAGGTCAAAGTCTTTAGTAACTGGCGTTTTCTCATTGAGGAGAATATCAGTTATTTAAGAGGCTGGCTTCAAGAGTGCCGTTTTCCTCCTGTTTCCCTTCGCGACACGTTGTTTGTGGATCTGGCATTGCAGGAGAGTGTAAACCGCACAAGGAGAATTTCATGAAGTGTCTGAGGAGCAACGGTTATGACAACTCGCTATGTCGGCTGCAGTCCAAAGAGTACCTTGAGTGTCGGATGGAGAGGTAGGTGGACGGGTGTGAATTTTGTTCGTTTATTGTGTTTAAGGTTTTTTTATTTTTAGCGCAGGCTAGCTCGATTATCTGGCTCATTCCAGTGGTTCGCATACGCTACACGCGTAGCTGTTTATTTCCAAGCATTAGTCCGGATGCACCGATATTTGTGTCACCGCTATTTACCGGGCAGATGAGCTCCTGTGACGGTGTTGGTTCTGCCCGCAGCGAGTTTCGAACCGAGGGGGATCTCCGACGCGACAAGAGAGCGATTTAGCTCGCCGAGCTAAAGACTCAAGTCCCTACACTCCGACGATAGGGCTCTTCCTTCCGTTTGAAGTTTGTGTGGCGAGTAGTAAGATTAAAAAACGTGTGCAGAAATGGCAGGAGAGGAATTTCATCGCGTTGTCTTGGTCTCTCAAAGGGCTTGGGCAGGTTTATATTTCTACGTCTGAGAAAGACATTAAGAAGATCGCTAATATTATATGCATACTTTTATTTATACATCACGTACATACGCATACTTCTTGTGGCCAAACATTTTCACTAACTTCTAAATTAAAAGTATCATTTCTAGATGGCAAATTTCGTGAAAAGTATTGACGGCAGAACGAGGCATCATGATCACATCAACAATGGGTTAGGAGGGCAGTCTTCTTCCTTGGTTTTAAATGCGGCTGTACGGCAGATGAGGGACATACCGCCACCTACTGTTCAGAAAAGACTCGGACCTAAAGGGCTGTTCCGTGCAAAAACGATTGCCGTTATTCCTCACAGGACTCGTGTAGTCGAATGCTGGAGTCCACTGCTTTTCAGAAAGCGCAACAACCCCCCCGAGTCTGTCACGGCAATTCTCCAAAAACCCCAGCAATAAACGTTTCACAATCCCTCTGCAACAAGGCCGTCTCAACTTCACTCCACTGCCTAGGCCGGGCATGCCGTATCCCTATCAATGGGCAAAACCTTTCGATTGACACTTAACACTTTGTTGTACGTCGCTCTGGATAAGAGCGTCTGCCAAATGCCTGTAATGTAATGATTGGTTCAAACAAATACATGATTGACAGCGTGTTTGTTGTCATTAAACCTTTCACTAGAGAAAAGGCTTGAGCCTTCCACCTCTGTGGAAAGAAGTCAACTCTTTTCGTGTTATTCTCTGCCATTTGCAGTGTGCATTAATGTGATGTCATGTATCAAGGGTATGTGTGTTTGCATTGTGTATATCCAACTGACTGTACGCCTCCCTCTGTCACTGCGCCCCCTGCAGGCAGCTAATGGCAAAGGAGCCACTGGAGAAGCTGGGCTTCAAGGACCTGGTGGACACGCCCAGCTCCGAGCCCAAAGACCCCAAACCCTGAGGAAAATAGCCCCACATCCAGGCTCGGCAATCCTGGTCCTGGAGTTCTAGAGACGTCTCTGGTTTTTACTCCATCCAACCCCCCCAACTACATACTTAGATGAATTACGAGGCTTAATGAAAGCAGGTAACCATGTGCTGGAGACACTCAGTGTTTCACCATTCAGACTGAGTATTTTTTTAATTTAATTTTTAAAAATGCATTAACCTTTGTCCATTTAACCAGGAAAAAAGCCCATTGAGATACAATCTCTTTTTCAAGGGAGACCTGGCCAAGAAAGGGGCAGCAGAACAGCATTTAAAAGTTACACTGACACACACATTCAGGCTCAGACTCCTAATAATGGACCAAACTGTGTAGTCCAGCTCGGGTGGAACTAAAACCAGAAACGGCTCTTGCGCTCCAGGAGCAGGGCTGCCCTACGCTTCAGTGGAGATGCCCCTGCCAACACACAACGCTCTCACAACGTTACCATAACCATCGAGCGACGCTCCTGCGCTCCTGCCTTTGTCCGTGGCAACGTTAAGCTCTGGTTGTTCCCGGGCCAACGCGTCTGTATATAATAGAGATGTAAATTTAACGTGTGGCCTATGCGTGTGAATGTTAATAAATATTTTCCTAAGAGTTTCGGTTTCGTCTCTGTTGTCATTGCCGAGCTTAACGTTGGAAGACTCTAGACCCAGGGCCTCCCGCATGGTCTAGTGCAGGGGTCTTCAACTCCAGGCCTCGAGGTCCGCTGTGTCTGCAGGTATTTGCTCCAACCACGCACTACACCACCTGATTTAGAATAATTAGTTTACCTCCTTGGTCCAGGAGGCGAGCTAATTAGTGAAATCAGGTGGTGTAGTGCGTGGTTGGAGCAAATACCTGCAGACACAGCGGACCTCGAGGCCTGGAGTTGAAGACCCTGGTCTAGTGGTTTCAAAGTCCGACCCTGGCCACGGCGACGGGGTTCGATCCCACCGGCCGCGCCAGAGTCGACTCTGGCCGGGAGCGCCACCAGGGGGCGACGATTGGCTGTCCGCCTCGGGGAGGGGGGAGGGAAGGTGACAAGAGTGGAGTGGCTCTGGGGTGCAGGAGTTACGGTCGTCGGCTTGGCGAGTGCTGTCTCGGAGGAGACGATACTTTGCCTTCGTCACTACCGGTCACAGGGCTACGGCAGCGAACTGAGGGAGGGGATTGACCTGAAAATAGCGAGAGTAATTGGCTACCAAATTGGGAGAAAACCAGGATAAAATCAGAAACAAAAAAAAATTAGAAATAAATTAAAACAATAAAATAAATGCCATTGTATCATACTGTCATCTGAGTGGCAGGAAAACTACCGCC
>JAINUG010000527.1:0-12500 GCA_029706075.1 Aldrovandia affinis | reverse complement strand
CAATAACCTAAAATGGTTCTGTGTGTCTCAGTAGGGACAGCGTGGTTCTGTGTGTCTCAGTAGGTAGAGCATGGTTCTGTGTGTCTCAGTAGGTAGAGCGTGGTTCTGTGTGGCTCAGTGGGTAGAGCGTGGTTCTGTGTGGCTCAGTAGGTAGAGCGTGGTTCTGTGTGGCTCAGTAGGTAGAGCGTGGTTCTGTGTGGCTCAGTAGGTAGAGCGTGGTTCTGTGTGTCTCAGTAGGTAGAGCCTGGTTCTGTGTGGCTCAGTAGGTAGAGCATGGTTCTGTGTGTCTCAGTAGGTAGAGCGTGGTTCTGTGTGGCTCAGTGGGTAGAGCGTGGTTCTGTGTGGCTCAGTAGGTAGAGCGTGGTTCTGTGTGGCTCAGTAGGTAGAGCGTGGTTCTGTGTGTCTCAGTAGGTAGAGCCTGGTTCTGTGTGGCTCAGTAGGTAGAGCATGGTTCTGTGTGTCTCAGTAGGTAGAGCGTGGTTCTGTGTGGCTCAGTGGGTAGAGCGTGGTTCCGTGTGGCTCAGTAGGTAGAGCGTGGTTCCGTGTAGCTCAGTAGGTAGAGCGTGGTTCTGTGTGTCTCAGTAGGTAGAGCCTGGTTCTGTGTGGCTCAGTAGGTAGAGCATGGTTCTGTGTGTCTCAGTAGGTAGAGCATGGTTCTGTGTGGCTCAGTAGGTAGAGCATGGCGCTGACAATGCTTAGGTTGTGTGTTCGTTTCCCACTGGAACTACACATTCTGAAAAATGTATGCATTTACTACTGTAAGTCGCTTTGGGTAAAAGCATCTGCTAAATGGCATATATTATATTATATTAAAATGATTGGGATAATTAGGTAGATAAGGCTGATTAGCATAAGCCACCATAGTCAACATTAATCAATGAGAGTGGATAGGGTACCACCATCCAGAATTCTCAAGAAAAGCATCAAAATGTCCCCCAACAAACTCCAACCATGCCCTGATTTAAAAAAATTAAATCTTTTTTGAACGCTTTGTCATTGATCATTGCTTTTAACAATCAATAAAATAAAGGTTGGCAGTGTTAGCATAATGGTTAAGGAACTGGGTTTGTAACGCAAAGGTTGAAGGTTCGATCCCCAGTTGGGGGCACTGGATTGTAAAGAAATGTAAACTGTGTAAGTCGCTCTGGATAAGAGTACATTACATTACATTACAGGCATTTAGCAGACGCTCTTATCCAGAGCGACTTACACTTTACATTTCTTTACATACAATCAATTTATACAGCTGGATATTTTACTGAAGCAATTCAGGTACTTTGCTCAAGGGTACAACAGCAGTGCCCCCCCTGGGAATCAAACCAGCAACCTCTAAAGTTACAAGCCCAGCTCCCTAACCATTACACTACACTGCCGCCTATGTGTGTGTCTGCTAAATGCCTAAAATGTAAATGTAAATGAGAGCACCCCTTTAATCTCTGCCTGCCTGCAGGAGCGTGGCTGTCGGCCAGACTCGCACAGCAGCGCGCGCGCGCCACGGAGGCCAGACTCTTCCGCCTCTCACCTTGATGACGTTCCGGGTCAGGCGGCCCAGGTGCACCTTGGTGGGCCTGGGGCTCGGGCTCCACCGGCGGCGCTCCCTCTCCTCCTTCTTCTGCGACTTGGACCTGCGGCGCGGGTCAGAGCTGCAGTCAGAACCGTGCCGGGACCACATCTTACATCTTACATCTTACATCTTACATCTTACATCTTAAGCATTTAGCAGACGCTCTTATCCAGAGCGACTTACAACATTAATACATTACATCTTACATCTTAAGCATTTAGCAGACGCTCTTATCCAGAGCGACTTACAACATTAATACATGGTAGGAACAATCATAGTTCGCGCAAGAGATCAGTGCAGTAATACAGCGATAGACATCATTGCAGGCAGCTGCGTACCATACCTGTAACACTGGGAAGGAAAAGGTTAGTTTTTTTGTAATGAGGAGTAAGCAGGGATACATATACAAAGAGTATTGAACAAGTTGGCAGTGGTGATGACAATTGGCTAGATGTACAGAATTCAGTGGTAGTGGAGTCTGAAAAGGTGGGTTTTGAGTCTCTGGCGGAAGATCGCAAGTGATTCCGCGGTCCTGACCGATTGCGGAAGGTCGTTCCACCACCGAGGGGTCAGGACAGAGAAGAGGCGAGACTGCGAGGAGCGGCTGCCGGGCGCCCGGAGGGATGGTGCAGTCAGTTTGCCAGAGGAGGCGGAGCGGAGGGGTCTGGCTGGGGTGTAGGGTGTGATGAGTGTCTGGAGGTAAGGGGGAGCAGTACCTCTGGCCGCTTGAAAAGCAAGCACCAGTGACTTGAATCTGATGCGTGCTGCGATGGGACCACCAGCCCCGCCTTGCTGCTCTCTCATTCGTCAATCCGTCCCCACCACCAGGTCAGTGCAGTTGGGTCTCCCTTGCGCAGCAGTTCCGCCGCTTGACAAAGTTTGCATGCGCAGAAATTGTGTGTGTGTGTGTGTGTGTGTGTGTGTGTGTGTGTGGGGGGCACAAGTAGTTTATTTCTTTGGTGAAACAGGTTCAATGTTCTATGAGCTCATCGGACACGCACATGAACGTTAGCACATGAACGTGACATCACCCCCTCTGGAGAAGCAGCGCGAGTGTGATTAGTTCTCTTGGCCTGGGTCTTTAGCTCAGTGCTAATCGTATCTCTTATAGTGTGGTCTGAAACCCGCAGCAGACCTGCCCCTACACAGAAGCGTCAAAAAAAGCCTTGACTGAACCCCCACACCCTCCTTTCCAAAGCCCAGCTCGGAGTATCAATTAACATTAGACGCTATGGCCACACGTCACCCACATGACAATGCCACCTTTTTAAATCACCAGCAGTACAAACAGATCTACAAACATGCATCTTCAGACAGACTTTTTTTTTTTTTTTTTTTTTTTTTTTCCTTCCCCTCTAACACGTCATTGATCATCGCCCATTTGTTCTTATTTATTTAGATTTTTTTTAAAGCCTCACTTGGAGCGCGAGCGGCGGCGGTTGTCGTGGCGACGGCGGCCGGGGCTGGGCGACCCCGAAGAGCCGGAAGAGCTGGAGGAGCGGGAGCTGGAGGATCCGGAGTGGCTGGAGGCCGAGGACGAGCTGGAGCCACTGGAGGACCCGGAACTGGAGCCAGAGCTGCTGGAGCTGGAGCCAGACCTGAGGAGGAGGAGGAGAGGGAGAGGGGAGAGAGGAGGGGGGTTTACACACAGTGAGGGGGGGGGTTAGTGAGGAGGAGGGGTTACACACACAGTGGGGGGGGAGGGGTACACAGTGAGGAGGGGGGGAGAGGGGTTTACACACAGTGAGGAGGAGGGGAGGGGTCACACACACAGTAAGGGGGGTCACACACAGAGTGAGGGGGGAGGGTGTCACACACAGTGAGGAGTGATTAAAGACTTTAGTTTGAGTTCTTGGTTCTAGTTACACAACTAGGAATGAGCTTAGTTTGAGTCACCAGCGGTTTGTCTTTACATCTGTACAGGGACAGGCTGGTTAACAACCGAATTAGAAGAGGCGTGCAAACGAACCAACTCTGGAGAGCGGTGGCTTTGTCATCCGTACAGATGGCGCGCGCACACCATTCGCACGCTAAACCCGCGCGCGCACTAAACCGCCACAGCAGCTCACCTGCTCGTTCCCGTGGAGGCGCTGCGGCGCTTGCGGCCCTTCTCCCTGCCGCGCTCCTTCTCACCCCCCTCCTTGGTCCCACTCTTCTCCTTCCCTCGTTCTTTGGGCTTGTCTTCCGCACGGTCTTTCCTCTTGGTCGGGGACGGCGCCCTGGACATTGACATTTACATGTTAGGCATTTAGCAGACGCTCTTATCCAGAGCGACTTACACAGTTTACATTTCCCTACATACAATCCATTTATACAGCTGGATATTTTACTGAAGCAATTCAGGTTAGGTACCTTTAGCTCAAGGGTACAACAGCAGTGCCCCCACCTGGGAACTGAACCTGAAACCTCTGAGTTACAAGCCCAGCTCCCTAACCATTACACTACACTGCCGCCCCTGGAGCAAGGGCTATTGACGGGACACGACTGTAATCTGATGAATCGTGCAACATCACCCGAGTTAGCGTCATTAAAAAACATGTCAGCTTTGTTATAAACCCGCTACAACTTGTGCCTCGGGAACCGCGAGAGCTACAGTGCATATTATGAGCCTAGCTGCAGTAACGTTAGTTACACTGGACAGATATACATTACATTACGCTTTACTAATCCCCGCGGGGACACGGGTTTGTTAGTAGCAACACACAGCCATTAAAAACACAGACTTATGCAAACGTATTAAAAAATATATAAAACATAAGTAGCTCATTGTAGCTAAGTTGGTAGAGCATGGCACTGCCAAGGTTGTGGGTTCGATCCCACGGAACTACACGCCTGTCGTTCGGATGGTAAAACCGAGGTCCTTTCTCTCTGTGGTCATAAAAGATCCCATGGATCTAATATATACACATATATATTAACTCATGAATTAACTCATTCCCTCCCTCCTCGCCTCTCCACTGTGTATCTGATGTGTGGTGGGTTTGTACTGGCGCACTATGGCCACCCAGGTGGGTGCTGCACATTGGTGCTGGTTGAGGCGAGTTTCCCCTTTCATTGTCGTTGTAAAGCGCTCTGGGTACCTTGAAAAGTGCTATATAAATCCAATGTTCAATTCAATACGGCTTTAACGCCCATTGCACTGTAGCCCTCTCTGTCTCTCTCACGGACACATTCGCCTACGTGCAGACCATGTTCCATGGAATTATTAATGTTGTAATATTACAATATTTGAGCGCTGAAAGCATTCCGGAAGCGCGCATATTCGTACACAGAAAACGCTTCTCGCGAACATCTTTACTGGCAAATATGTAGTAACGTTAGTAGCTAGTTCGCGCTGCCTTGTTACCGCAAAACTGGGTGACTACGTTCCCAGTGCATTGTAGCCCCACCTAGGCTACACACGTTCTACATTAGATATATAGTATACCGTATTTTTTTAATTATAAATTAGCTCAGTGCTCGATGTACAACACAATGCCGTGCGATCGTCGGTATACACTACGTCAGCAACGTAGCTAGCAAGCTAATGCCTAGCATTCAACATAGCGAAGTTATATATTTGGTAGCATTACATTAGCCGCAAATTACAGGATTGTGGTTTAGCTTGTATTAAAATGTAAAACAGGATCAAGGTATATTTCTACTCAAACTCACATTTCTGCTCTGGAAACGGATATCCCTTTTGTGTCCACTGCCCAGTCGCAGAATGATGACGTGAATGCGCGGGTTTCTTCTTCAGTGGTGCTTTTTGGCGGCTGGAAACACACCAAACGGTACCCACTACTGCCACATACTGTGCTGGAGGGTGAAGGGCCGATTACACTGGTCTACCAAATTTTGGGCTACTGAATCCAAATCTGAGCTCAGATTTGCTCTATCACATCAAGTTTTTGTGCTATCTATGCTCCATATTCATGTTTTTACAAAAGTTGACCATCCAGTCTGGCAATCTTGGTGGGGATAAAACAGCAAAAGCTTGATTATTCTCACCAAAACTACTTCATTTAGGGCCTTAAAATAATTGTACAAATGTTTTAAGTCATAAAAACATGTTTTACATAAATTGCAGCTGTGAAGACTCTACCTAATCTGCTGTTAAGACTCTACCTAATCTAAGTTTTACAATTAAATATTGTAATTGAAGTAGGTACCTTTCATTGTAAACATTTTTGCATCTATCGATCTTCTAATGCAACATTTTTTTTCAACTTCGAGTGTAAAATTGCTGTTTTCTCAAAAATAATGATTTTTCATAGTTCAAAAACCTGATGTGATAGGCAAAAAACTAATGCCAGATTTGGATTCAGCACCCAAAAGTTAGCTAGAATCCGTTGGAAAAACCCCATGCAAGAAAGATCGTGTTGACCAGTGTTATCGCACTGTCCGCGAATTTTGAGCATATGAGAGCGAGTTAGTATAGTTAGTTAGTTTAGTCTCCATTCAGGCGCCAAGCGCAAGCAGACCTGCGCATCTTTCCATTTAAATGAATGGACATTAAATCATCTTTCCCTAGCCACGCTTCTCAGTGTGAACAGCTACAGTGCGGCTGGCTCATAGATGTAGGCTAAATACGTAGATGCCGAATTGGCTGCTGTTGTATTTTGCAGCGATACGTCTGCACGGCCGCCATATTGGCGCGGGCAAGATCCGCGTCTAAACACACGTATTGAGAGATGCCTACTTCCCCTGATAAAATCTACTGCAACTCGCTTAATTTCCAAGCAATTTTCGTGACGTCTGGCCTGTTATAAACGTGAGACATTTCTGCATAACATGCCAGTTACTTGATTCCCGAATTGCACAATTGTTGACTTTCCTCAGCGATTTTCTGCAGAACCTGGCTGTGAACACGGTACGAAGAGAAACCAGCCTACGCCACAAAGTGGTGCAGCATTTGGCTGTACAAATAGGAGGAACTATAGAAGCAAGGCTCGTGGGATAACTTTTCACAAGTGCTCTGTCACTGTCACTTGGTATTGGTATATTGCAATTGGCAAGTGTGTGTGAGAGAGTGTGTGAGTGTGTGTGTGTTGGAGGACGATGCGATTATAATAATAAATGGATAAATCCACACGTTACGTGGCTTCCGCAACAACGAATTAGATGACTATCAAGTAAATATCACTTTCAGTAAGCAATGGCCATTTATGGACACATATTTCCTCCCCCCATAAAGTAACTTCAATGTAGGCCTAGTTAGCTACTTTTTAAAAGGAGTTTTAGTGTAGCTAACTCACTTTTCTCTCCATGAAAGCTTTGCTGTAGCTTAACTATTTCCAGTGTACAGTAACTTGGCTAACTACATTCAACTTCTCCAACACTGGTATTTGTGCAGTAGGCTAGCCTAATGCTTGTATTAAGTAGGGAAATTAGGAGCAGCGTGAAGCATTGTGTTGTTAAACTGTCGGTTTACGACATTTGCACCGGAGTATCAACTACGCGTATGCTCACCTGTAAACTGTTCTAACAATATTCACTGGGTTTTAAAAGTAATTATAGCCTACTATTTAACGTACGCATACAACAAGCGCTGTACTCTACACAGACGCTTCTGCGAGTCTATAGCTGCTCTTGCTGTTAAAGTCCCTTTACGTTTGAAGCCCTTTGGCTCAAACATACTTCACTTTAAATGCGCGTGTGCAAGATGGCTGCCAGGCGCGTCCTTGGTGCTCGTTCCTCAAGAAATGAACGTTACGCGTGCGCGAGGTGCGATACCAACATGAATCGTGGGCTGTGTTCGAAACCGTTCCCTATTCCCTAAATAGTGCACTATATAGTGTGTTCGCCATTTTGTAGTGTTGTTCGAATTCTCAACTGTTAATTTCGTTCACTATATAGTGCACTATAAAATACCCACAATTCACAGCGATTTGTAGTGAACAGCGAATGTACCCTACAATTTCTCCCGTATACCACAATGCAATGCGGTCGTGTCTTAGTTAGCTCACGACTTCCCTAACGGTAGCTATTGGTGGCTAAAGCAGTGGCTAGCAGACAGCACCACAGTTGACAAAACCACACTTGCACATCATTAGAATTTCAACAATTTATTTGGGATTTAACATTCAAAACTGAGCATGCAAACCCTATACTACCTGAGTACATTTCAACCTGCTGCCATGAGAGCTCGGTTTGTTTACGTGATACTGGGCGCATCCGCTTGCATCACATGAATATCCGGCACTTTTTTGTGACGCAAATGACGTTCAGTTGTAGTGTCCGAAAACAGTTTAATCGTTCACTACATGGAACACTACATAGGGAACACTATATAGGGAATAGGAAACGAGTGAACGGTTTCGAACACAGCTGTGGTCTAACTTAAGAGACGGAAACAGGGAGAAAGAGAAGAAGAAAACAACGGAAATACTGATGACGCTTTTCATCGTCAATTTCTCTCATCAGTAGAATGAGAGAAACATAGGTAGGCCTACTCTCCGTCGTTACTCATTACGCCAGGATATATTTAATGGTCTAATATACCATCTCCGTTGTTGGCGCCGCGGTTTCTGCCGTCTTCTCAAGATATACAACAAAACAACCTCCTCCACTGTCGCCATGTTTATTGTTATGTTGTTGTGCAGAATGGGAAGTAGTTGTCAACGTTTGCCGGAGAGACGACTTTGTTTCGGCTCTGACCTGCCCCCTAGTGGATATAACTTGTAAGCATCCAGACAGACAAAATGTACAGGGTGGTGGTAATCGCCAAGGTCAAAATTTGAAGACTCCTATTTGGGAATTTATGAACACTATCAATACAAGAATTTTGACACCAAAACTAACTCTGTATCTCAAAAATAACACCCCGCCCCTTGAAATTTAAAAAAAGAACACAAAAAAAGCGTTTTCTGGCTATTCCGCCATTTGTATGCCCTCACTTGTCTTGTTGTCTGCTAGTGTATAAAGACTTTTAATTCATTTGGAATACTTTGTTAACATTAGGGCTGGGTTCACCACTACTTGCCATGCTAGTTGTATGCCGTGAGACTTGTGTGACTTCTCTGGAAAATATAACTAAATTAGATGAGGGTACTATGCACTATAATAGGAGAGTATTAATTACTTCAGGTCAAATAATTACTTGGAAAATTGTTGATATTGTTCCAGAAGAGAGAGCCGGGGGCTCGAGGCCTATACATGCTCGCGAGACTGCGACGCAACAGTTGCAGAGGTTGCGTTGATGTTGCAGAGGATGTTGCGTACCTAGCACAAAAATCAAACTCACAACATGTGGCGTAGATGTTGCACAGCATTGATTGGTTGGTTAGCGAATGGAGGCGGAGCGGTCATGGTCATAGTTCATCGAGCTAGTATAATTTTTTTAATTTTAAATTTTAAGCATTTAGCAGACGCTTTATCCAGAGCGACATCCAGATTAGTGGAGAAAGAGAAAAGCAGCGATTTTGAAAAATTCCAATCTTCATTTCCCTTTGTACATTAACATTGTTTTCAAGAGTCGTCTGCTGGTTCCTTTGTTCCACGTGACTTTACTCTATTATTTTAATGCTATAAAGGTGAGTTGCTCACACACAAGCTGCTTTTATGACAGGCGTACTTCCTTTTTTTCAAAGGTTTTAAAGTCTATTGTACTGACAGTGCATTAAACTCGGAGATTCTGCAAACAACGAAGGATCAACTGTGGTCTTCACGCCATTCTAAATTATATATTTAAGGTTACAAATATCCAGATGTTTTGTGTTGTGCTTTAGATTACATATAAATGTAACATGTCACTACAACACCTTAATGCGCAGAATATTCAACTAACAAAACAAAGAAAGAGCAGGGTGGATATGCATTTTTTTAAGCATATAGCAGACGCAGCGATTTACTAGATGTGCATTAATACATGGTAAGAACAATCATAGTTTGCACAAGAGATCAGTGAAGTAATACAGCGATAGACATCGTTGTTGGCAGCTGCATACCATACCTGTATATATCTATATGTCAACGTTAGCTAAGCAAAACTATTGATATCTAGCTAGCTAGCAACCTGGTATCACGGCCAAATAAAGCTTGCTAACAGTAGCTAACAATATAGATAGCTAGCATAATTTGTTCAACACGGTATAAAATGAACCAGCTTCAGGAAGTGTAAGGACCCCATGTTGTGTAGGTTGCGCAGAAGTATGTATTGCCAAGTGCTCTGCAACATGTTGCAGAGGAATGTTCCGTTGCAGTCGCGTTGCAGTCCCGTTGCTTATGCAGAAGCATGTAGAGGCCTTCAGTGGGAGACAGCCATCTTGTTTGCACTTGGCATGTAAGTATGTCTTACAGTGTTAAGATTTTCCTGCCAAAAATGTTGCAATGTTAGAGTCTGGGGTGTTGGAATATGTAGTTTTTGTCTAAATTCAATCAGGAATAGGTACTACTACACAGTTTCAAATAGATGTTGCAATTTTACAACAGTGGGCCTCAGAGGTCCACCACACCATTGCATATAATGCAGATTTCATTTTTTGGGTGGGGTGGGGGGTTATTTTCATGCTAGGTGCCCACTTCCTATGCAAAATATCTCCCAAATTACCCAATGCATCACCACTGAAATGGGTGTAATCATATTCCAAAATGTTGGTTTTCATCCCCATTACCACCCCCTCTAACAGTGGAGTATGTGAAGAATGCTACTCGCGTGATGTAGGTGAAGCATATTTAAGCCTTTAGTCTTTCGTTCTTACTTTTTGTTCGGATAATTGTATGTTTGTTTGTTCTCTTATTAGTCCGCCTCATAGTTTGTTTGGTCAAAGAAAGTGTTTAGCATTTTTTGGGGGCGGACTCTTGTTTATTTTTTTTGGTCTGTGCTGCTTCCCAAAGCAGGTGTCGCTGGCTGGTCCATTGCAGTGCATCTAAACAGGAGAACTAGGCTGTGCTCATGAGATGTGTGCGAGGTTTGTAACTACTTTACAAGTGCGTATACATATTCCTCTGAAGATTTGTAGTGAGGTAATGTATTTTCTGTGAGCGCGTGTACTGCAGACTTACTTTTGTTGTGTGATTCACCGTTTATATTCTCCCCCAGTGTCGGTGTCCTGGCCTACAGCAGCCCCTCATGTTATTAATGAACTGCATTTATTGCTCTCCAAACCAGTGTTTAAATAAAGCTTTATTTTTTATCAATACTATTGTCACACGCTGTGTGACACGCCCTGGAGTGGAACAAGACACACGGAGTGGAGTTACTGGTCTGCCAGAGTTTATTATTCTCTCCCACGGAGAGATGGGGAGAGAGAGAGAGAACGCTCGTGAAAAAATCTAATAAACTAAAGACCATCGACCCTCCCCCTCGCAGTTTCGGGACAAAAACAATAAACCAAAATAAGAAACTAAAATAAAGTCGGCCTTTCGGCAAAAACACCACTGACAGGTTACATGTTTTGGGCTTTTCCAGTCTCGTTTGGTCGTGCGGTTGTCTCTCTCTGTCAGCTTTTCGGTCCCGGTTCCAGCCTCCTACTAAGAGAGCGGAACAGTTTTCAGCACACAGGTACAAGGTACATTTAGATAACGCAGCACAGCTGTGTGCCTCAGCTGCCCTGCCAGTAGGCGTGGCCGCTAATCACCCAAATTCCCCTTTCTTTGCAGTTATTGATACTGCAGTATCAGTTCCCTTTGTATCAGTTCCCTTTATCTCAGTGTAATCCAAAGGGTGGCGTAGGAAAGTGAAGTAGCGAGGGTGCTGGCGTAGTCAGCAGGAACATTGTTTTTATAGGTGCGGAGAGCAATAGAACTGGGAAGTGGCCAGACTGTTTTTCTGTGCTGATATCATTTTGCTTTGTGTAAAAGGGACAGTAAGAGCAGCAGTGGGCAACCACGCCAGCTCTCCAGAGGAACCGGGGTCGGGAGGGAACACTCTTCTGCCTGAGGGGAATTGGCAGGTCCTGGCGATGCAGGACCGCATCCAGGAGATGGACAAACAGCTGCAGGAGCTACGAACGGCAGACGTGCAACGTGAGCCAGCACAAGGGCCTGAGGGCGGCCGTGGATCTACTACTATGGGTCCAGAAAGCAGGCATGGGGTTGTGCATCCCCAGGCCTGGCTTTTCTGGCAACCTTGTCCAGGCTGAGTCCCTCCCCATAGAAGATTCTGTAGAGGACATTGAAATTCTAACTTGTATAACTACACACGACTGGGAATACCAAATTTGAAATAACTTCCTGGAATGTCAGAGGCCTTGGGGTGTTGGGTAAATTAAAGCAAGTAATCACAAGGTTTAAACATTTGCAATAAAAAAAGGTATTTATTCAGGAATCCCGTTTACTTACTGGTGAAGTGACTAATCTTAAAAGGAGGTGGCTGGGGTCAAATGGGTCAAATTCATAGAGAAAGGGTTGGGCTTTGTGCTACATTTTAACAAACACCTGTAATATGTGAGTGCAAATTGTGCGTCCACAAACGTTAATTGAGTAATTATGTGTCTGTTGATTGGTCCGATGGAATGGGCCTGGCACACTCTCCAGTGCACAATTGTAATTGTACGAAATAAGGATATTAAATGGCACATGTTTGTGTTACAATGTCATAGGCATCAGTCACTAGAGGGGGCTGTTTCAAGGCTTAAAACCTGTAGGCCTATGCATTTGCCAAAAACCTTATGGACATACACAGAACACGTTATTATAGCCTAGCATTAAAATGACTAACAATCACACTCATTTATCTGGTCCAAGTTTAATATATTAATGAATACAGATTTGCATTTAGAGTTCACCTATACATTTAGAAAATGTCTGTGCAAAAGATAGATATAGCACACAGTTTAGCACACCAAAGAACATATTTCAATTGTTTACAAATTGTACAACAAAGTTAGGCTAATTTAAACAGTTTTACATTTAAATTTAAACAGTTAAAATCTGGAATATGAAATGCTTACAAAAAAGCAGATACAGATACAAAATCATTTGTGCATTTGCCAAATTAATTAATCATTTATTA
>JAINUG010000526.1:122500-188175 GCA_029706075.1 Aldrovandia affinis | reverse complement strand
CCCTTGTTTGGTGAGAGATATTCTGCCCTACCCTACCGGGCACACAACCCTACCGGGCACACAACCCTACCAGAGAAAAATGTAAATGGTCCGTGGCTTTCAGGAGAGTGCACCAGAGGGGTGTGGGTGGCTTGGAGATAACACTCAAGGCACACACACCTTCACACTCTGCCTGTACCACAACACACACCTTCACCTGTACTACACACACACACCTTCACCTGTACTACACACACACACCTTCACACTCCACCTGTACTACAACACACACACCTTCACCTGTCCACAACACCACCCTTCACCTGTACCACAACACACACACCTTCACCTGTACTACACACACACACACCTTCACCTGTACCACAACACACACACCTTCACCTGTACCACAACACACACACCTTCACACTTCACCTGTACTACACACACACACCTTCACACGCCATTTGTCATTAAACTGTGAGCTGCAGCCGTCTGTCCGTCTTTGTCCGTCCTGTGGGAAGGACCGTGCGCCGTCTATGCTCCGGATATCTCCACGAACCCGATCTGACCCCTGTCCTTGCGCAAGACCAGCTGCTGACTCCAGTTGTGCAAATGCGGTTTTTATCGACCCCGGGACTGCAGCCGGAATTTTCCAGTTCACAGTGATCTCACCCTCCTGCATCGGGAGGTCTGCCCTGTCCATCTCTGCCACGTTTGGGCGAAGGGAGGTTCCTCCACCCCCCCCCCCCCACCGCATGTCTATGTCTTTGCTCCTCGCCGGGCTGCTCACTAGAGACACGCAACTGTTTGGAGCGCACTTCGGACATGTCGACGTACCGGTGGTCCGGTACGCCGGCAACTTTATAGGTCTTGTAGTCTATGGGGTGGGTGGGGGGGCCACGGTTTGGCACGGTTTGTGCTGATTGGCTGAGAGGATCACATGTACATTTTACATTTACATTTTAAGCATTTAGCAGACGCTCTTATCCAGAGCGACTTACAAGATGTGCATTAATACACGGTAGGAACAATCATTGTTAGCGCACGAGATCAGTGCAGGAATACAGCAATAGACATCATTGCAGGCGTCAGCATACCACACACCTGTAACACCAGGAAGGAAAAGGTTATTTTTATTTTTTTTTTTTTTTTTTTTGGGGAGAAAGTATAGTGTTGAACAAGTAAACAGTTGGTGAAGACAATTTAGGTAGATGGACAGAGTTCAGTGGTAGTGGAGTCTGAAGAGGTGGGTTTTGAGTCTCTTGTGGAAGATTGGAAGTGATTCCGCGGTCCTGACCGATTGTGGAAGATCGTTCCACCAGCGAGGGGTCAGGACAGAGAAGAGGCGAGACCACGAGGAGCGGCTGCCAGGCGCCCGGAGCGCCTTGCTGTTCCCCCGGCAGGTTCATTCCCAGGACAGACCAAAGACGAATGACCCCAATAGTAACAGACCACCTGTCAAAAGAGACCCTTCTCTATTTTGGTGTCGATTGGACTTCAGTACGTCTATGGAAATAGGCCTATGTTATCAGTAAATGTGTTTGTGGTCTATAAGTGTGTGGTTCTCTGTGGCTCAGTTGGTAGAGCACAGCGTTGGCAATGCTTAGGTTGTGGGTTCAATCCCCACTGGGGTCACATGTACTGAAAATGTATGCGTTCACTACTGTAAGTCGCTTTGGATAAAAGCGTCTGCTAAATGGCATATATTATTATTATTATTATTATTATAAGTGGTCTATGGTAATGGGCCTCTTGAGTCTCCAGCTGGTCTGTCACAGTCGCAATGTGGTGGCAATAGTGTCAATAACTAGATCTGTTGTAATAGGCTTTATAACTGGAGGGATTCATTAGGAGACCTTTGGTTGTGGACGCAAACCATGGGGTCCATCGGTGTAGCTGTGGTATGAAATCTGCCAACCACAGAGGCCTATCAGTGGTATATCTCTGGTAGCTGACCTCCAGTCTCAAGGTCAGTTAGCATGTGTAGTTAATCGATCTGTAACCCATAGGGGTGTATCAGTAGATGCTATTTGTAGTAGACATAAAAAACATAAACTATCAGCCAATCGGCAGATTTTAACCTTTTATTTAACCAGGCAAGCCATTAAGAACAAGTTCTTATTTACAATGGCGGCCTGGGCACATACCTGGGTACATACACCATTCACTCACACACTCACACCTACAGGGCGATTTAGACTCTCCAATTAGCCTAACCTGCATGTCTTTGGACTGTGGGAGGAAACCGGAGTACCCGGAGGAAACCCACACGGACACGGGGAGAACATGCAAACTCCACACAGAAAGGCCCCGGCCGGGATTCGAACCCGGGACCTTCTTGCTGTGAGGCGACAGTGCTATCCACTGCACCACCATGCCGCCAAGATGTAGACTCTAATCTGTATGACTCTTAATGCAGGGCTGAGGGATAGGGAATGGCCGCCGTCCTACTGTGACTTGCGATTGGCCACTGTCCTCCTGTGACTTGCGATTGGCCACCGGCTCCTGTGGCGTGTTGTCGGCTACGGTCCTCCAGAGATTTGATTGGCTGCCCAGCTCCCGTGACGTGTGACTAGCCGCCGTCGTCCTGTGACGTGTGACTGGCTGCCGTCCTCCTGTGATGTGATTGGCTGCCGTCGTCCTGTGACGTGTGATTGGCTGCCTCCCTGATCTCACGTCCAATGCCTCCGTGTCTCCAGGTGTGACGTTCGCAGCGAAGGGCTACTTCGACGCGCTGGTGCGGATGGGGGAGCTGGCCAGCGAGAGTCAAGGCTCAAAGGATCTTGGTGAGTCTTCAGATCTGGTCACAGTGCCCCCGAGTGGGTGGAGGGGGAAACTCTAGAAAGGGGTGTGGGGGAGGGGGAGGGAGATGGTAACAGCCGAGACTGAACAGGAGCAGCCTCCTACGTACACAAACACACATGCGCACACACACACACACACACACACACGTACACATAGACACACACATACACACAGACACACATATACACATGCACAGACACACGCACACACACGTACACACACACACACACACACACACACACACTCACATGCACATACACACACATATAAAACACACACACACACGGAGAGGCAGTACATGACTCTCGCCCCTTGTGTATCTGGTTAGCATATTTGGGATATTTGTTATGCCATTGTTTGCTTCTGTTCGTCGTTCTCTTTCTGCTTTAATCCCGGTGTAATGTGTGCTCATACTATACTGTTTGTTTGTCTTCTGCCCCAGAGCAATTAGCCACCCATTTGTACTCCAAAGCACATTTCTCTCACACATTCCCAAAAATACCCCAAATACCTCCCTCCCCTTTTGCATTAGGCATTCTAGTGAACACCCTCTTCTCTTTTACCCTGCGATATTACCTGATGAGTGTAGGTACTGCGATATATATACGTCACTGTCACAAATTGGGAGCGGGGGCGGAGCTTGGGCTTGGTGACTGTCGCGGTTTGGGAAGGGGCGGGGCTTGGTGACTGCTGCTGTTTGGGAATGGGCGGGGCTTGGTGACTGCTGTGGTTTGGGAAGGGGCGGGGCGGGGCTTGGTGACTGCTGTGGTTTGGGAAGGGGCGGGGCTTGGTGACTGTCGCGGTTTGGGAAGGGGCGGGGCTTGGTGACTGTCGCGGTTTGGGAAGGGGCGGTGTGTGTGTGAGGTAGGTGTGTGGGTGTGTGGGTGTGTGGTGTGTGATGTGTGGTGTGGTGTGTGTGGGGGTGTTTATGTGTGTGGGTGTTTATGTGTGTGTGTGTGCTTCTTTTCTGACTGTAACCACTGTCTGCACCTCTTATCTAACACCAGTAATTGAGCACTCCTCAGCTGTGTGACGGCCGTGACGGAGGTGAGAGAATCCCCGCACTCTTCGCCTTCCTCCTCGCCCCTCTCCCGCTGCGTCCCGCTCGCCTTTCAAAAGGACACAGCTTCCGTGCCCCGGGCGCGTCCGTTTGTCTGTAAGAGCTAAACGAGCGGGTGCCGTGCGACGAGCGCGGTCCCAGGCTCATAATCGGTGGTGATGACAGTAATGGTGGTGTTGATGCTTTTTTCCGCCACGCCAAGCTGCTGTTTATCACACCTCTGCATGTGTTTAAGTTTCCCACGGTTACGGCTGGTGGGGAGGGGGCTGGGTGAGCTGCGTTTTCCATGTTTTGCGGATCCGCCCGCCCGTTGTTCTTGTGAAAATATTCCACTGTGCCCAAATAAGCATCCTGCTTGCCCGGAGCCTGGATAAACATGGGGACCCCCAGTGGTGTGGCCGGTGCCAAGGCCTGGCCAGCTGCCCCCTCCGCCTCAGGCCCGTCCTCACTAAGAGATCCTTTACCTCCCTCACTCACAGACAGATCCTTTACCTCCCTCCCCCACAGATCCTTTACCTCCCTCACCGACAGATCCTTTACCTTCCTCACAGAGCGATCCTTTACCTCCCTCACAGAGAGATCCTTTACCTCACTCACAGAGAGACCCTTTATCTCCCTCACAGACAGATCCTTTATCTCCCTCACAGACAGATCCTTTACATCCCTCACAGACAGATCCTTTACCTCCCTCACAGACAGATCCTTTACCTCCCTCACAGAGACAGATCCTTTGCCTCCCTCACCACAGACAGATCCTTTACCTCCCTCACAGAGCGATCCTTTGCCTCCCTCACAGACAGATGCTGTTCCCTCACACACAGATCCTTTACCTCCCTCACAGATCGATCCTTTGCCTCCCTCCCTCACAGACAGATCCTTTACCTCCCTCACAGGGATCCTTTGCCTCCCTCACTGCAGCCTGGAGGAGATCCCGGGAGGGACAGTGCTGGAATCACAGATAATTGCATACATTACTGAAGGGCAGTGAAGCTGAAAATCTCCAGTATTCCCCCTGGGGGTCATTTGCAGAGGAGACTCGACTGCCTTCAGGTGATCTGAATCTGTAGCTCTGACTCTGTACAGCCAGGACACCATAGGCCTGCAGCACCTACATGCAAACTAACACACTCGCGCACGCACACACACTCGCACATACACACATACACACTCACACACACATCACACTACACACACACACACACACACACACACACACACACACACACACACACACACACACACACACACACACACACTCCCAGCTCCTCCTGCCCCGGCCCCCGGTACGACCCTGTACCCTCCTCCTTTAACCGCTGCCGAAGCGACCCTCACGGTCCATACGTCTCCACGGTGCGTAAATCAGCTCTCAAGACCACATCCGCCAGGAACTCCCTCCTGCAGACGGCAGCAGCTGATCCTCCCCAAATCGTGGGAATCTCCTGGGGAGGTCGGCGGCCGGCGTCCCTGTTACGAAATGCGAGCGCAAACTCTCACTCGACCGCTGTCGGAGGCGATCGAATGACTCGTCGCGTGAGCACAGGAGAGCGAAAGTGCCAAATCGGCAGCCTTCGGTTCCAATGCGCGAGGGGGAGGGAGGGAGGGGAGGACGATGGAAGGCGGTCCCTTTCGGCGATGCGGTCACCCGTGGCTCCGTGTCTTAATCAGAGAGTTTCCCGATCCGGCCGCTATCACCCCCCACACGCTCGTGCACACCCCGTTGTTCCCACGGTTATTCCGCGCCCGCAGACACATTTCCCTGCTCATCTATCCCTTCGCTCTTCCCTTCCACTCTTTCTCTCTCTGTCCTTGACATTTTGGGATAAATGTTTCCCGGTATGTCCTGACCCAGAACACTCACTGTAACAGTAATGATAATGAGAATCGAGTGATTGTTGCAAAATGGAGGCGATATGAGAACCGTAGGGAATTTAGTGCACGGTTAACGCCTCTCCGTACGAGGGTGGGACCGAGTGGTTTCAGAGCTTCCTGAGTTCACCCTGCTCCTCGGGGAGTTCCCCCTCTCTCTCTTCCGACGCCGAGGAGAGGAGAGGAGCGTGCCGGCTTTCTCATTTCTGCAGGGAGCAAAAGAAAAAGAGAAAGAGAGAGAGAGAGCGATCCAGACTCCTGGAAAGATCCAATTAGCTGAAAGCGCGCCCAACACCGCCTGTGAAAAAGAGACTCCTTCTCTCTTTCTCTGGTCTCTCTCTCTGTTCGCTCGCTCTCTTTCACTTTAAAAAAGTGAACGCTCGTCTTCTCTTCAGGGTGCCAGGATTGTCGGGCTAAGTGGTTCTTAAACCTCTCCTCGGGGAACCTCAGCCAGTCCATGTATTTTTCATTCCCCCAGGGCACACCTGATTCAACTAATTTCTACTTAACGGCGTTGATTAGTTGAATCAGGTGTGCTGGCTGGGGTAACAAATACATGGACGAGACGGGAGGATGGGCTAAAAGGAGCGTCTGGGAGGAGAAAGGGCGTCTGAATTGCGATCGGTGGTTTGTGAGCGAGTTTGCCGGTTGGCAGTGTGCGGACCCACTGTCCCACGGACCGGACGTTTTCGGAGGGTCGTTTTCTTCCAGGTCCAGGGTCAGGGGTCACAGACGTGTCCAGGTCCAGTTTTTCCCCCAACGCCGTGATCGTTAACGGACGACCGGATGCAGATCTAACGTGCAGGGCAGCGTGCCCTGCAGGAATGGATTGAGAAACGCTGCTCTCATGTAACTATTCGGAGCACATATGAACTCATTCCCTTTAGCGGGGGCTTTTGTATTTTTCAAACCCCACACAGTGGGAAGTACAGTAGCAGTGTACAGTAATGGTACGGTAGCGATGTGGCTATTCGGAGCACATGTGATCACACTCAAACCCTACACAATGCTCTTAGCGCTAATGGAGATTACAGCGAAGCAGAAGGAGCTTAACTAGGTGAACGAAGGCCAATGGAAAACGCTCTAGCTGTGATCGAATCCCCCGCCGTCCCAATGGCAGGGACGTCGACGGGACGTCGGCAGGATGGTTTTGGAGCGCCGCGTGTCTGGGTCAGCGTGAACCGTGACCCAGCTGGCTTTGTGAGCCGACACCTGGCTCGGCCGTCCGAAGGCCACGATCCTCCTCTCCCCGCACCCGCCCCCCTCTCCCCTCCGACCTCGCCGAGCGGCTGTCAGGGCGCCCCCGGGGAGCCACTTAGAGACGCTTAGCGGGATCACGTGCCACTGGCAGAGACCCATGCCGCCCCCCGCGCGCGCCTAACGGGCCAGATAATCCGCGGCCCTCGGGCCAGGCGCCGGGCGCAGGCGCTCACCCGGGAGGGGCTTTGGCTCGTAAATAGAAAGAGGGGGAGGCGTTACTCCGCGTGGAGGTGGCGAGGAGCTGACCTTCAGGGGCAATCCCACCACCGCCCTGATTCCCTCGGCCTTAAGCGGGATTATCTGGGCTTGTTTGTGTTTCGTGTTTGGGCTCTCGTATGGCTCACTGTCCTCTCTCCTCGGGCGCTCTCGTCACCTCCAGCTCACATTTACACATTTACATTTTAGCCAGTTATCCAGAGCGACTTTCACACTTTACACATAATCAATTTATACGGCTGGATATTTACTGAAGCAATTCAGGTTAAGTACCTTGCTCAAGGGTACAACGGCAGTGCCCCGCCCGGGAATCGAACCAGCAACCTGGTTCTGAGTTACAAGCCCAGTTCCCTAACCGTTACACTGCACTGCCTCCTCTTCCCCTAAACGCGGGGGTCCCCGAACGCATCGTCGGAGCGCGACGGGCCTGTGGCGGGCGAGGGGTCAAGCGCTGCCCTCACCCAGGCCAGCGGGTTGCCAACGGCGCCGACGCTAGTCACGTGACCGGACGGCGGTTCTCTGACCCCGTTCACGCTTGGCGGCGCGTGCGAGACGCACAGAGTTAAACTGTTCTTTGGAGCCTTTAGAGTTCTTTCGTTGCCGAGCGCCGAGGTCCGTTTCCTGGCGACAGACACAAACAGTCCACCGTTTCCGCGACGACGTGACTCACCCATCCGGGTTCGAGGGGGCGCTGGTGCGCGTCCCCCGCGGCTCCCTGAGGGGCAGCCGTAAAGAGAGAGTGTGCCACGCAGGAGCGGGCTGAGGCGTGTCCGGCCGATGGGAAACGAGCGCCCCTGTCACGCTCTCCCACGCTCGCCAGCCCTGTGCAGGCAGGCACTCGCAGCGGTCGCTCACTGGCAGGGCGGCGCAGGATGTGGCCCGCGGGCGTGGCCGGCGTGGGCGGAGCGTTGCTGGCGGGGCCTCCCTGAGAATCCGCTGTGTCCGGGCACGCCTGATCACCACAGCGCATGCACTGAGAGCGTGAGTGTGAATGTGAGCCCAACAATAATATATCTCATGGTGAATACGATCGCTGACTCATGAGTCATTGGTGGAGGTAACAGTAATGATTGTGTTCGTTTGCGCGCGTGTGCGTGTGTGTGTGTGTGTGTGTGTGTGCGTGTGTGTGTGTGTGTGTGTGTGTGTGTGTGTGTGCGTGTGTGCGTGTGTGTGTGTGTGTGTGTGTGTGACAGTGCGTGTACATTTGTCTGTATGAGCACAACATATCTTACGATGAATACGATTATTGACTCATGATTGGTGGTGATAAGTGTGCGTGTGCGTGCGTGTGCGTGTGTGTGTGCGTGAGACCGTTTTCTTGTGTTTATGCAGATGTGTGTGTGTGGGGGATGGGTGGGGTGAGAGCCTGTGCCTGCTTTTAAAAAATATGTCTAAATGTGAGCAAGAGGGTTTGTTGTACGAGAGTGAGTTCTCAGTGGGCCTGTCAGTCACACGGTTTCGGGGAGCGCACCCCGTGATGCGCATGTCTGAGTGGGTGCGTGTCTGGCACGCTTTCAGGAATGTGGTCCCAGGACAGTATCGGTGAGCCACTTCCTGCTCACGTACCGCCATGTCAGTCTCCAGCAGGTTTCTGTTTAGTTAAAAAAACAAAACACCACAAACACCCCTCCCAGTGCCAAGAAGGACGCGTCCACGAGAAGCTATCGCTATTCCTGCGACGCCAGAGGCTGCCATCAACAGCAAAAACTCTCTTCACCACCGTCTTGGACCTTACAGGCCAGTTGCACTGAGCTTTCTGATTCTACTCCTGAACTGTGGGAGATAAAACCAGATAACCCCGCTTGCTTCAAAGGGTTCGGTCGGCCTCTCTCTGCAAACAGTCGGCCCTTTCGGCAAACAGTGTCGCAACTGGCGCCGCCGTTACATCACAGCGCGGCCTGTTTGCTCGGCGGATGCCCGTCGCCGTGACAACGCAGCGGGCGGCTCACATTTTCCGGACGATTCCGTCTGCGAGGCTGAGCTCGGGCGTTCACCGACGCCGTTCCGGTTCCACAGCCCGCGACGGCGGTGCCTCACCCCAACATGCCCGTGAGGCTTTTCCCAGCTCCTGTAACGAGCAGACAATGGAAAAGGGGGAATAAAAGTTTTTAGTATTAGTATTAGTATTTTTTAAGAATTCGTTTTTTATTTCTTTTGTTTCTCCCATTTTTCTCCCAATTTAGTAGCCAATTACACCCTCTATTTTCCATGTCAATCCCCCCGCATTGTGAGTTTGCTGCCTTAGCCCTGAGACCGGCAGGGACACGGGCGAAGTATCGTCTCGCATCGTCGACCGTAACTCCGGTACTCCAGAGCCACTCCTGTACGCAGCAGACCCGTGTCGGCTTCCCTCCCCCCTCCCTGGGGCGGACAGCCAATCGCTGCCCCCTAGTGGCGCTCCCAGCAAGAGCCAACTTAGGGTGTGCTTATTTGTCACCGGTGAGGGGGGCCCTTTGATTGGTGGTCCAGCCTAAGAGTGGGCGACAACGCGGCTTGACCGCTAAGACTTGAGCGACTGATCTGGCCTGATTGCCGGTAAGCGGCTTAGGTGGCCTGGCTGGGGGAGGGGGGGAGGCGGCGGTGGGATTTGGGGCGGCAGTCTACCTGGGTCTGCTTCGGCACTGCGGTTTAGGGAGGGTGCAGGTGTGTGTGTGTGTGTGTGTGTGTGTGTGTGTGTGTGTGTGTGTGTGTGTGTGTGTGTGTGTGTGTGTGTGTGTGTGTGTGTGTGTGTGTGTGTGTGGTGTGTGTGTGTGTGTGTGTGTGTGTGTGTGTGTGTGTGTGTGTGTGTGTGTGTGTGTGTGTGTGTGTGTGTGTGTGTGTGTGTGTGTGTGTGTGTGTGTGTGTGTGTGTGTGTGTGTGTGTGTGTGTGTGTGTGTGTGTGCACGCGCGCGTGTGTGTGTGTGTGTGCGCGAGGGGCGGGGTGACTCGTTTCCGCTGTTAATCGCGCTAATTAAGGCAGAGTCCTTTGTGTGCTGTTAAAGGCACTCTGAGTGCCCGTGTCTGGGGGCTGAAAGCCTCACAGCGTGTTCGTCTCTGACACACACCCCCCTCTGTGCGTGGAGCGCACTGTCTACAGGAGGCGGAGTCTAAAGCCTCATTAGTAAGGATTCAGACGGGGGCAGGGTGTACCAATGGGAGGAGGGGAGGGGGAGGCTAAGATCCCCTGAGCAAAGCCACCCCTCCCCTCCTCCACCTTACCTACTTTCTCCAGTGCGATTCTGTTCATCCATTATTTACACGCTCAGGCGTGCGTATCTAGGCCAGCCTGTGTGCTCTACAGTGCTGTGCGTTTACACAGCTGGATGCTGCCGCTTGCACAACAGGGCGGGACTCGGACCTTTGGCCCCCGACCTTCCTGACCTCCCCACCCTCCAAACCCCCGACGGGCCGTCCCCCTGTCTGTCTGTCCGTCCGGCCGGATCGATCTCTAAACGCTGTAACTTCGTCGTCGCCTGGGCCTTTTGCGCGGGAGGATGTCTCGTCGGTTGCCTGCGTGGCGTGGCGTGGCGTGAGCGTGGTGTGAGCGTGGCGTGAGCGTGGTGTGAGCGTGGTGTGAATAGTTTCCCGCCGTGGCTGAATGGAGTGGAGTGTGTGTGCGCGGACCGAGGGGGACCCCACCCACTGCCTCTCTGTGCGGGGGGGCCTTTCCAAGGGGACGTGACGCCACAGTGTCCTGGGTCTGCATTAGGGTCTGAGATGAAGAAAAGCAATGGCACCTCAGGCCCCCCCCCACCTTGCCACACACACTCACACACACACACACACTCACTCACACACACACTCACACACACACACACGCACACACACTCACACACGCTCACACACACACACACTCACACGAACACACACTAACATGCACGCACACGCACGCGCACACGCACACTCACACACACTCACACTCACACACACACTCACACACACTCACACACACACACACACACACACTAACACACACTAACACACGCACACGCACACACACGCACACTCACACACACAGGCACGCAAGCACAAGCACACACTAACATACACACACACACACGCACACACTCACACACACACACTAACACACACACACACACACACACACACACACTAACATGCACATAACGCACACGCACACACACACACACACTCACACACACACACACACACACACTCACACACACACACACACTAACACACACTAACATGCACGCACACGCACATGCGCACACGCACATTCACACACACAGGCACATGCAAGCACACACTAACATACACACACACACACACACACACACTCTAACATGCACATGCGCACACGCACACACACACACACACACACTTTTATACGTGGACACACACACACACACGCACGTGCATACACACGCCTACACTAACACACACACTTGTACGTAGACACACACACACACACATATACACATGCGCATACTCACACACACACACGCGCACACAGTAAAACACACTTTTGTAAATAGACACACACACGTATACACATGTACTTATACATACATACACTCACACACACACATACACATGCACGCATACACTAATACACACTTCTATACGTAGACTTACACACACGCAAACACTAACACACACTTTTATATGTAGATTCACACACACGTATACACGTGCACACACACTCACACACACACCTCTAACATACTCTGAAGCTTTTGGCTTCCTTACACATCTATATATGAGGCGTACATCAGCTATGCGAATAGGTTTTCCACCTCAAATTTATTTCTTCCCTTCAGTTTTTTGGAAAGGTGGGTACCCCCGTCAAACGTGGGTCCGCCGCCATTGTCC
The DNA here is from genome assembly GCA_029706075.1 of Aldrovandia affinis. Taxonomy (NCBI): domain Eukaryota; kingdom Metazoa; phylum Chordata; class Actinopteri; order Notacanthiformes; family Halosauridae; genus Aldrovandia; species Aldrovandia affinis. The sequence continues at coordinate 176,171 of JAINUG010000526.1, read as the reverse complement.
CAGGGACGCAGCGGGGCTGAAAACGGGGGGGGGGGGGGTGGGGGGGTCATGACCCACCTCTCTGCTGCTCATTAAAGGGGCGAGACTGTGCAGAGGGACTTCCTGTGTCTGTCTCCGCGCCGTCTCTCCTGGTCTGTGTGTGTGCTCTTCTCTCTGCTCAATCTAGATCTTTTGTTCCTTTTTTTACAACGCATTGCACATTCAGAAGAGGCAGCATGTAGGTATCCTTAAAAACGCACACACTCCTTCCCCCCCTGGCTGCATGGCTCACGCTCCTCTCTTTTTCTTTTTCTTTTCCTCTCTGTTCTGTTTGGTTCGGTTCAGTTATTTTCAGTTTTGCTGTGTTATGATCCTCTCATTAAGAGCGACGATACAGAGACTTCAAACGGTGGCCTTGTTTGGTTCTTTTGCCTCGGCTTGGACGGTTGCCTTTTCTTGTCCCGGAGGAGGGGGGGGAAAAACAGCCCCTTTATCCCTTCTTCTATGGTTTTTCTTCTATGAGTTTTGACCAGCTTCTTTCCGGTTTCTTTCTTTCTTTCCTCCTTGGTTTGCCTTTTCGTTTCTTTTACATCTTGTTTGTTGTCGTGGTTTTTAATTGTTCACTGTGTGTGTGTTTTTGTTTTTGTTTGGTTTTTTTGATCGATGTTCCATCTGGTCCTTCGTCCCCCTCCTCCCCCTCCTCCCCCTCCTCCTCCTCCTCCTCCTCCTCCTCCTCCTCCTCCTCCTCCTCCCCCTCCTCCTCCTCCTCCTCCCCCTCCCCCTCCTCCTCCCCCCCCTCCTCCTCCTCCTCCTTCCCGGGTCGTGTCCTCCGTGTGTTCGTTCGTTCGTTCGTTTGTGTGACTGCATGGTCCTCCTGCACGTTGGTGATTCTAACGAGCCCCGGGGGGGTTAATTAACGGTTCTCTCTCTCTCTCTCTCTCTCTCTCTCTCTCTCTTTCTTTCTCTTTCTCTCTCTCTCTGTTTCCCTCCCTCTCTCTCTCTGTTTCTTTCTCTCTTTCTCTCCCTCTCTTTCTCTCTCTCTCTCTCTCTCTCTCTCTCTCTCTCTCTCTCTCTGTTTCCCTCCCTCTCTCTCCTATGTTTCTCTTTCTCTCACTCTCTCTCTCTGTCTCTTTCTCTCTCTCTCTCTCTCTCTCTCTCTCTCTGTCTCTCTCTCTCTCTCTCTCTTCTGTTTCTTCTGTTTCTACTCTCTCTGTATTTTCTATCTTCCTTTTCTTTGTTTTTTCCCTATCTTTCTTTTGTTTGTTTTCTCCCTCTCTGTTTTTCAGATGGCCAACCCCAGATCCAGGTTAATGTTGTTCTCATGTCTTCTCTCTCCAGGGGATGTGCTGTTTCAGATGGCCGAGGTCCACAGGCAGATCCAGGTGCAGCTGGAAGATATGGTGTGTACTGATACTGTGGCGGAGTCGTGGTCAGAGCCCTGGACTCTGGGCCTGAGGGCAGCAGTGTGGAGTAGTGGTCAGAGCCCTGGACTCTGGGCCTGAGGGCAGCAGTGTGGAGTAGTGGTCAGAGCGCTGGACCTGAGGGCAGTAGTGTGGAATAGTGGTCAGAGCGCTGGACCTGAGGGCAGTAGTGTGGAGTGTGGAGTAGTGGTCAGAGCCCTGGACTCTGGGCCTGAGGGCAGCAGTGTGGAGTAGTGGTCAGAGCCCTGGACCTGAGGGCAGTGGTATGGAGCAGTGGTCAGTGCTGGACTCTGATCCTCACGTGAGCACTTTAATACCATTTCAGTGACCAAATCTTTGTAGTTAATTTGTCATTTTGCCACAGGCCTGTCTCAGGGAACACAGGAAGGCAATCACAAAGATACAGACGCTCAAAGAGTAACGTCTTGTCCTCGGCAGAAAATCACATTCACTTCACTTATCTGCGCTCTTCTGCTTTTAAGCGGACAGGAAAACGGGCAGGAGAAAAAGCTTTCCGTGCGCAAAAACAACAACGAGACAAAAACAGCCAAGCCTTTTAGAAGCGCCTTTTAAGAGGCAGCTTTAATCTCGGGCAAAGAGAGACCTGTTGGTTTGGTTTTAAAAAAAAGAAAGAAAAAACACACAATTGAAAAGATATGTGAAGACTTTCCCACATGAGTCACCGCTCCATCGCTGAAAGCTGGCCTTCGTTCTGTGCTTTCTTAAGTACGGTATCGCATTTTTGCCCCGTTTGCTCGGTTTGTTCTTGGCGAGGACCCAGTGGCACTCCTTGTTCCAGTACAAGTGGTACCCTGCCCCCGATGCTGTCAGTCAAATCGGAGTGCAGTTCCCAAGGAAACGGTGACCCTGAGTCACTTAAATTTTTCCCGATTGCAAACGATGAGGTGTTGCTGTTCAAATCCTTTTTTTTGCCCTCTGTTTGCTTATCGGACATTCTTAACCAGGGTGGATTAACGGGCGGTTTAGCTCACAGGTTTAAAGTGGTGTCTGTTTGTCCTGGTTGATATTTTACTGAAGGGGTTTAGGCATTACATTTACATGTACATTTACGGCATTTAGCAGACGCTCTTATCCAGAGCGACTTACACAGTTGACATTTCTTTACACACGATCAATTTATACAGCTGGATATTTCACTGAAGCAATTCAGGTTAAGTACCATTGCTCAAGGGTACAACAGCAGTGCCCCTCCTGGGAATTGAACCTGCAACCTCTGAGTTACAAACCCAGCTCCCTAACCGTTACACTACACTGCCAGCCACAGGCTAGCCTTGCTTGATGGCTACAGCAGCAGTGCCCCCTGCTAAGAACAGAACATGCATCCAGGCTTTCTAGCTTTCTCGCTCGTGCGTGCCGGGTTCTTAACCGGCTTCTGTGCATCGGGCTGTTTCGCTCACTTCTGTCTGATGTGGTTGTTTGTTGGGTGCATTCTGTTGTTCGCTTGCATGTGTGAGTTTCGTACGCCTGCTTTGTCGAAGTTACACCGACGTGCTTCTCCATCTTTCCCCACAGCTGAAGTCCTTCCACAATGAGCTGCTGACGGAGCTGGAGAAGAAAGTAGAGCTGGATGCCCGCTACCTGACCGTGAGTGCCCGCCTCGCCCCCCCCCCCGGGCTTGCCTCTCAACGTCCACTTCCTGTACCCGCCACCCGAGTCCGTCTCCGCCCGTTCCCCGATCTGTCACTCGCCCGCGTTTACCGGCCTCCGCCCGATTCCCGACTCTGTTCCACGCCTCGGCTGCCTTCGGTTAACGAAACGGTGTACGGATCAGCCGCACGGCGGAAAGTGCGCTCCAGTCACAGCCCTGGTGAAACACTGTTCCGTAGAGGTTTGCTGTGGAGACGCACAGTACAGCGCATGCAGATAACTGGACGAAGCCTATCGAAGATGAGCAGAGTGAATACAATAATCGGGAGTGTTTCGTTTTTTCCCCCCCCATGAGTATAATTTCAATGCAAGCTGGTTTCTCTGTCTTTCGATGTCTTCTCCAATGAACGTGCAAGCTTGAACACAAGCGAAAGCGTAACAGGCGCCGCCAAGATGGCCGCCCCCTTTGGTACAAATTCCATCTGCCTTTTCACAGACCTCCCTCGGGCACGGTTGCTCTCCCGTGAGGTCAGGTCACTGTTGTGCGTGAGGGACAGGGATGTTTGAAGGCCATCTGATCACATCTGTCAGATCAGGTGCAACACCTGCTGGCGCTTTCTTGCTGTCTTGTTGAAACACACAGGCTAGCTCTTGAAGTTGTTCTCTCTTGTTGTTTAAACACACATGCTAGCTCTTGAAGTTGTTCTCTCTAGTTGTTTAAACACACAGGCTAGCTCTTGAAGTTGTTCTCTCTCTCGTTGTTTAAACACACAGGCTAGCTCTTGAAGTTGTTCTCTCTCTAGTTGTTTAAACACACAGGCTAGCTCTTGAAGTTGTTCTCTCTCTAGTTGTTTAAGCACACAGGCTAGCTCTTGGAGTTGTTCTCTCTCTAGTTGTTTAAACACACAGGCTAGCTCTTGAACTTGTTCTCTCTCTAGTTGTTTAAGCACACAGGCTAGCTCTTGAAGTGGTTCCGTCTCTAGTTGTTTAAGCACACAGGCTAGCTCTTGAAGTTGTTCTCTCTAGTTGTTTAAACACACAGGCTAGCTCTTGAAGTTGTTCTCTCTAGTTGGTTAAGCACACAGGCTAGCTCTTGAAGTTGTTCTCTCTAGTTGTTTAAGCACACAGGCTAGCTCTTGAAGTTGTTCTCTCTCTAGTTGTTTAAACACACAGGCTAGCTCTTTAAGTTGTTCTCTCTCTAGTTGTTTAAACACACAGGCTAGCTCTTGAAGTTGTTCTCTCTCTAGTTGTTTAAACACACAGGCTAGCTCTTGAAGTTGTTCTCTCTCTAGTTGTTTAAACGCACAGGCTAGCTCTTGAAGTTGTTCCCTCTCTGTAGTTGTTTAAACACACAGCCTAGCTCTTGAAGTGGTTCCTCCACAGACAGGCATGCCATTTAATCTTTGCCGGTCTGCGGTGGTCGTGGCTTTGGCACCTGGCACACAGCCACGTCGTTATGCAATGATATCTGCGTCAGGTCCGTTTTAGACGGACCATTCTCTCCGTTAGCCGCATTTCACCGGCGTTTTTGGGACTGTGCACCTGCTGCTACTTCCTGTCCTCTGCTCAGGGGACCTTGAACGCCCTCCTTTCCTCCTACTACTTCTATTCCTAAATTTCCCACAAGGCCCTCCTCCTCCCCTCCCGGGTGAAAATGGTGGGTGGGGTTACCAAGCAGGAGCAGCAGTCACTAAAACAGGTTTGAAAGAAATTCAATGCTATGCTTTCCTTTGCACTGTTAAATTATGAGCCATTTTAGCACATTGCAAGAAAACAAACTGGGGGTTGAAAAACAGAAACGTTTGACGTGAGCACAGTTTCTAGGGGGTTTGAAAATTGCACTCGTTCCAAAGGCTTGTGTGTGTATGCACATGTGTATATGTGTGTGTGTGTCTGCGTATAAAAGTGTGTGCTAGTGCCTCCCGCGTGGTCCAGTGGTTACAACGTCCGACGCTGGCCACGGAGACCGGGGTTCAATTCCCCGTCTCGCCAAGTGTCGGCTTTGGCCGGGAGTGCCACCAGGGGGCGGCGATTGGCTGTCCGCCCCAGGGAGGGGGAGGGAAGCCGACGTGACGTTCGCTGCGTATAGTGGCCCTGTAAGTACCGGGTTCGGTCGACGGCTTGGCGAGTGACGTCTCGGAAGAGGCGTCACATTACTAGGTCGGGACTACGGCAGCGAACTCACATTACTAGGGGGGGATTGACGTAAAAATAGTGGGTCTAATTGGCTACCAAATTGGGAGAAAATGGGATAAAATCAGAAACAAATAAAAAAAATAAAAAAAATAAAAAGTGTGTGTTAGTGTGTGCGTGCCAGTGTTTCGGAAGGGTAGACACACTGCTGAGAAAATGTATTCCAGAAATGAATATTAATAATCCATGGCACACGCTGCAGTGCAGTCTGGAGTCAGACCAAGGACATCTGGGCCCTTGCCTCACACTATCTGCACAGTTTTTATAGCTGACAAGTGAGTTCTGCATACGCATATAGATAGAATTGACCATATGCCTTGCGTTTATTTCTCTGTGCGTGATGTTTGGTTTCAATGATAATTATTATGATGATGATTATTATTATGGTTATTATTATTACTATTATTGCTATTCTTTATTATATTCCATAATTGCTATTATGGGAGCAAGACCGTATTGGTCATGAACAGATTTAATAAAACTCCGAAAGCCATTTTCAGTGCAGTCCGTACGTGTTTGGGCAGTGACACATTTCTTGTTGTTGTGGCTCTGTACTCCAGAACATTGGAAGTGAAATGAAACGATGACTAGGAAAGCTTAAAGTGCAGACTGTCACCTTTAATTTGAGGGTGTTTACATCCATATCGGGTGAACCCTGTAGGGATTGCAGCCCTGTTTGTACACGGTCAAACCCAATGTGCTGGAGTAAAGAGCCACAACAACAAACAAATGTGTCACTGTACAAATACTTACGGACTGTACTGTATGGCACACGGAACCCAGCTCTCGGCTGTGACCGCTAAAGGCACGTTACGGTTCAGCCAAGTTCCCACAATGCCTGGGGGAGACCCCCCCTTCCCTCCCCCTCTCTCTTCTCTGGTGTTTGTTAGTCGATCATGGCAGCGTTAGAGACCTCAATCGGCAGTAATGAAAAAAAGGTTTTGTCCTCACGCTGTTGAAACTGAGTTCTGGGAAACGAAGGTGACCGTGGATATTCATTGGCAGAATTGCCTCGATAGCCCGGCCGCTCAAATCCAGCCGGGGCCTGCTCGTGAATATTCAGCGTGGCTGTCGCTCATTAACAGGGACAGGAGGTGCTTCGTAGTGGCGCATTTCACGGCTCTCTCCGTCTCTCTCTCTCTTGCGTCACCAAGAGTCCCCAAAGTCTAAATGGGTCTAATGATTAAAAAAGGAAGCAGTTTTTTTTTTTGCGAGAGCCGGGTTGCCGCGTCGAGCGTGAATGTTGAAAGGGTGCTCCGTGTGCTCTGCTGCCCCCCACAGGCGGCGCTGAAGAAGTACCAGATGGAGCACAAGAGCAAAGGGGAGAGTCTGGAGAAGTGCCAGGCCGAGCTGAAGAAACTGCGACGCAAGAGCCAGGGCAGCAAGAACCCCTCCAAGTACGGGGAGAAGGAGATGCAGGTGAGCCACTGGGGGGTCGGGGGTCGGGGGTCAAAGGTCACCACTCTGCGTAGTGACTGTGGCGGTGGGTGGGTGGAGAGGGAGGGTGATGTGGGGGGCTGGGGTGAAGTTAGAGGGACATGTTGGTGGTGTGCCCACAGATTCTGTGTTCTATAGTAACCAGATGGTAGCCGCTATAGGCACTTGCTTTAGGAGGGTTTTGGTTGGCAACATCCGTTTAATATAATACACTATAACATATGCCATTTAGCAGACGCTTTTATACAAAGTGACTTACAGTAGTGAGTGCATACATTTTTCAGTAGATGTGGCCCCGGTGGGAATCGAACCCACAACCTAAGGGTTGCCAACGCTATGCTCTATCTACTGAGCCACACACAACCACAGTTTCCAGTGCGATAATACAGTTTATGAATATTCATGAAGAGGCGTGCCCAAGGACAGGATCATTATTACCGGTATTGTCCTTGGCCCCGCCCCTTCCTGAGTATCCATAAGATGCATCAAATCGGAACATTTCAGCCTCAACGGAAGCAGAGGCGGTACCTTTCATGTTAAGAACAAGGAGCCGACCACCTGGTTAGTCTAGAGGAATTTGTGGTCTGTCTTTGATCAAGGTTATGTTTTTGCCTCGTCAAGTAGAGTTCAAAGGTTAGCATGCATGTTTGCACATGTTGGAAGTATGGAGGTTGTGGAAGGTTTATTTTGGATTTTTCTTCATTGGAGGGCTTTTTGGCCTTGTTGTTCTTGCTCAATCGTGCAAAAAGGTCATGAGGTCAACAAGAATTTCAGTGGGGATTGGGGGGGGGGGTGAAGTTTTGAAAGACATGCAGGTGAACAGAGGGGGGTGATTAACCTGGAGGGTTTTGATGACATAGCCAGCCCTGTATACTCTGTGTCTCTACTGGCAAAGCTGAAACGTTCATTCATGGTCGCCAATCCATCGCAGGGCACATGCACCATTCACTCACACACTCATACCTACGGGCAATTTAGACTCTCCAATGAGCCTAACGTGCATGTCTTTGGACTGTGGGAGGAAACCGGAGTACCCGGAGGAAACCCACACGGACACGGGGAGAACATACAAACTCCACACAGAAAGGCCCTGGCTGAGATTCGAACCCGGGACCTTCTTGCTGTGCGGCGACAGAGCTATCCACTGCACCACCGTGCCGCCAACTGAAACGTTATTTTATGAATATTCGCGATGGGGCGTGGCCAAGTATTTTTGTTATCTTATGGGAATGACGTCAACGCCTCCCGACTCTCGAGATGAAGTCTTGGGGGCGTAAATCCTCACTTCCCCATACTTTGCCCTCAAATCACCAGGCAGCGTATAGCTATTATCGGTTTGAAAACCCTGGGGGATCGGGGGCGTGAGCACTGGCAGGTTTTTGAGTGCGCAAGTGCTGAAGGCAGAGTGGCGATGGCCTGCATTAATTAAGTGGGGAATTGGGGGCCGGGGGCGTAAATACACAAGCGGTGTCCCCAGCACACACGGTGCTGTGTGTCATGCCGTCCCCAGGTAGCATGGTGCTGTGTGTCATGCCGTCCCCAGGTAGCATGGTGCTGTGGGTACACGGTGGGGCCTGGATCCTGAAGGTTAGGGGGCCTAAGAAATGGACCATATACGTACGTAACGTGTAAACTGTGCACACTGAGTCATGGTCGGTGATAATAGTTGTTCATTGCCGATGATGAAAAATAGTACTATTTACAAAACAACGTCAATAATAATAATAGATAATAGTGGTAGCTGTAGTTGTTTACGGGTCGGTGGCAACGGTTCTTCGCAGTCCCGTAACGCTTCCTGCATTTTTCTATTTTTGCGGAGTACTGTGCTATCCCAAAGTCTCCCCGATGTTCCTTGGAGAGGCGTGTGGGCAGCACCGTCAGGCGTGCGGAGTGTGATCCCAGCGGGGGTGTGGGGGGGGAGCGCGGCTCCGAGTGGTGCCGCGTGACTCACGGGGCCTGCGTGCGTGCGCGTGTGTGTGTGTGCACGCGTGTGTGTGTGTGTGTGCGTGCGCGTTCGTTCGTGTGCGTGTGTGCGTGCGTGCGCGCGTCTGTGTGTGTGCGTGTGTGCGGAGCTCGGGAGAAAGCGCAGGGGATGTCTGTGCCGAGGCGGAGGGTAATTATCGCTGCGTCGCTCGTTTTCTCCTGTTCTCGCCGAGCGCCGTGACTCTGGGGTTAGCGAGAGGCTCTGTGTCTGCGTCGGAACGACACGCCAACCTGACCGCACGGAAACATCTTCAGAGTTCTGCCTCTTAATGACTGCACCTCCGCACCCAGCGCCTGTGAAGAGCACACACAGACTCGTGTGTGTGCGTGCGTGCGTGTGCGTGGGCGGGCGTGCGTACGTGGGCGTGGGCGTGCGTGTGCGCCCTTCATACAGCTTCTGAGTGCAGTGGCCCTGCTGCACCCTCTTTAGGGTGATGTAAATAAAGGAAGTTGCTGTAGTGTGAGCTGACTCTCATCAGTGGCTTTGTGTTTGGTCGTGACTGCTCTGCAGAGCATCCCATTGATGGGGGTGCCGTGGGGGAGCCTCAGACCCAGCACGCTTCAGCCAGTGAATGGTACGTCCCACCCGCTGAGTGAGACAGGACCGCGTGTACACAGGCTATTACTTCAACCTCCAGCCCCTGCTCTCAATCAGGAAATTAGCACAGTAATTATCTAATAATAGTATTGATGCATTTTTCTCATTTATTTATAAACGACACATAAAGATTGTACATGTTTTTACTGCAGCATGGGGTATGGAAATGGCCAGTTTTTTAAATTATTTTCTCCCGTTTTTCTCCCAATTTGGTAGCCAATTAGACCCTACACTACCTAGGCAAGGCAAGGCAAGTTTATTTATATAGCACATTTCATACAACAATGGCAATTCAATCCACAACTAACTAATACCTAGCTAATACATACAGCCAATTGCCGCCCCCCGGTGGCACTCCCGGCCAGAGCCGACTCTGGCGCTGCCGGGGAATCGAACCTCGGTCGCTGCAAATGCCCAGTTCTATGCGGTTAAATAACGCATTGGCTCCGCAAAGTCAGGGCCATTTTTCCAAAACTGGCACACAGTTCATTCAGGTCACCTCGATTTTCTCCGTATAGCGCTTTTTACAGAGCACCGTCACGAAGACGCTTCACAGAAAATATGAACATGCCAGGCCTGAACCCCCAATACAAGCCAGAAAGTGGGGCAAACAGAAACTCCCCAGTGGGAAGAGAAAAACACTTCCAACAGTGGCAAGGAAAAAAGCCTCCCCTGATGGGAAGAGCTCCCGGGAGGAACCCGTCTTTGAGGGGGAGCCCATCCTCCACTGGCCGCACCGCGAGTCAGTCGTGGCTAGAATGAATTATGGGAAGCGTTTGAGGCTTCAGAAGAGCAGAACAATTCATCCAGACCTCCGGTCTGGGTCACGGTCCGGGCAGAACCCGGGAGAGGGTCGGCTCTGGAGCGGTCTGTGGTCTGTGGGCTGTGGTCTGTGGTCTGGGGCAGAAGCCCCAGGGAGAAGAACGGTAAGGGTGGGTAGGTTAGTAGCCGGAATAATAATAATAATGTTAATAATGTTAGGTGTATGACGAGGCCCGAGTGTACTGTGGGACAGCCCTAGCAGGCTATGCTATGGCAGCGTATCGAAAAGACGAGCAGAAAAGGGGTGTGCGAACCGTGAGAGTGGGCGGGCACTGACGTCCCTGCGGTCCCAATCCAGCCCCCACATATCTTTAACTGACAGGATTGACTAAAAAGGTATTTTTTTTTTTCTGCTTGGATTTAAGCACAGAGAGCGCGTCTGAAGCCCAAACATTTAGAGGAAGATTATTCCCTGAAAGGGGAGCTGTGTGTGAGAAGGCTCTACCTCCCGTTGTGCTTTTAGTTCTCCTGGCGCTTTTCAGATCTCGCGAACAGCGAATCGCTGCGAGGAGTAAGGCCATTTAAAACTGTCGCGCGTCGGGAGAAGAGCCTTGTCGTCAATTTTAACTTGAGAGGCAACCTTTGAAGACGTACACACACGAGCACAGGGCTAATATGTTCGCGTCTCTTTGTTCCGGCAAGTGCCGTAGCGGCCGCATCCTGTACCGAAGAGACTTCTGAAGGAAGAGCTAGTGAAGCGTTACGGTAATCGAACCTTGAGGTTATAAAAGCATGAATCATCATTTCCAGCGTCGTGCTGGGATAATATCCTTCTTAATTTGGATTTATTCCTGAGGTGAAGGAAGGCCATTCTTGTGATGTTGTTAATGCGAGTCTGGAATGAAAGGGAGCGCAGTATTCACACGGATCGCATTCATGCCGTTTTTAACAGCCGCGTTCTGGTGACGGTGAACCCATCCACGCTTAATGAAAAAAATAACATCTAAAAAATAAAAATGGGGAATTTATTTATCAGAGATTTCAAGCCTACTATCGATATCTCTGTCTAAATATTGGCTCGCACAGGCCTTTATATCCTTCGCCAGGCTTAAGTGAAATGTAAAGTTGGGTGCCATCCGCATGCCAGTGATAGTTAACGCCATGTCTGCTTATAATATCCCCAAGGGGTAGCATATACAGAGAGATGAGCAAACGACCCCATAGCTAACCATAGACGACTCAGCACATTATTTACTCTCACAAATTGGTATCTACTGGAGAGATGGGACCATGAAAGTGCTCGACCAGCACGACCAACTCATTTTTATAATCTATCTCAGAAAATATAGTGGTCTATTGTAAGGGCGTAACCACATATTTAATATTGGGGGTAATGAAAGGGAATGTTTTATATCTACAAATTATTGTGGGGGGTGATATGACTGTTAGGAATATTGTTCCCCCCCCTCCCTCCACTCATTAAGCCTACGGCCTACGGTTGCAGGGCTCTCCAATCTTATCCGAGAAGGGCCGGGGCGGGTGCAGGTTTTTGTTGTAGCCCAGTGCTACAGCGCCTGATTCAGTGACTAGTCAATGAATCATGATCCTCAAATCAAGTGCTGGGCTAGAGCAGAAACCGTTGGTAAAAATGGAAGGTTCGAAAATGGCCTGTAATTAGACAGGTCAGTGGGGTCCGAATTTGGTTTCGTAAAGAACAGCCCGACTACTGCCATTTTAAGGGATGTAGGAACATGACCTGATGAGAGATGAATTTATGATGTACAGTACAGGTAGAATCTCCTTCAGTGGGGCCTCGGATAGCGTATCGGTCTAACGCACTGGCGTTGACTGATGCTTTCGAGTGTGAGCTGCCTATTGCGGTCGTGGTTTGAAACCTGACTGTGCCAGACCTGCCCTGGCCTTCCCCCGATGATGGGGCGGCGTTTGGCTGTTCGCCCCAGGGGGGGAGGGAGAGCTGGCACAATCCGCAGAGGAGCGGTAAGGCGACCTGGTAAACATAGTCGGGCGAGTCCAGTCTCGAAGGTGGCGGATCATTGCCTTAGCTTGTGCCGTGGGGGCGGGCGGCAAGTTCGTAGGGGGAGGGTCAAATCGAAAGAAATCGAGAGTATAATTGGCCACTAAATTGAGAGAAAACAGGGGAAAAAATCTGAAACGAATAAAATAAAAAATAGCTTCAATAGCTTCGTAGGTATGGGGTCTAGAAGGCAGGTGTATGATTTAGAGAATGCACATTCACACACACACACACACACACACACACACACACACAACACAAACCCGTTCCCACATTCGCACATGGGCCTCCAGGAATAGTCTCCCATTCCCGTTCCGTAGCAGGAATATCGTCGCCGTGACGATTGGAAAGGAGCGGGCCAGGCCCGCGTGCTGCAGCTCCCCCTACTGGCCGATCGCAGTCCCCTGGGGTTCCGTGCACTGGAAACCTGAGTCGTGGGAACAGGGGGAATCGTGACGGTGAGGGTTTTCTGGTGTTTGGAGGGGAGGAGGGGGGGGGGTGAGGTTGTTTCCTGGTCATCGTCTCACATTACACCTGTGGAGGATTCCCCTAGAGCACCTGGTGTCTGGTTACCAACGCAGACCGCGGCCCGTAGGAGGAACTGAGCCGCCCTGCTGACTGCCTGACCCTCTCCGTAACTCTTTCCCTCTCTCGCTCTTCCTCCTCCTGTCTCTCTCTCTCTCTCTCTCTCCCTCTCTCTCTCTCTCTCTCTCTCTCTCTCTCTCTCTCTGTCTCTCTCTGTCTCTCTCTGTCTCCTCTCTGTCTCTCTCTCTCTCTCTCTCTCTCTCTCTCTCTCTCTGTCTCTCTCTGTCTCTCTGTCTCTCTGTCTCTCTGTCTCTCTCTCTCTCTCTCTCTCTGTCTCTCCAGTCTCTCTCTCTCTCGCTCTTCCTCCTCCCGTCTCTCTCTCTCTCTCTCGCTCTTCCTCCTCCCGTCTCTCTCTCTCTCTCTCCTTAGTTTTCTGTCCCTCCCTCTGTCTCTCCCCCCCACCCCTCTGTTCTCCAGAAAAATCATTCATCGTTAAAAAGCTTTCCAGAAGAGACGATCGCTCGATCGTTCAGCCGCGCGGATCGTTTCGAGGCGGAGCGGCTCTTCTGTTTGTCCACAGATCACAAATATCTGTGTTGAGGAACAACCCGCCCCCAATCTATCTGACCCCCTCTCTCTCTGAGCGCCAGTGCACTGGTGTGTCCCCACTAAGCAGTGCGTTACACTGCACACTCGCCCATAACACAATCACGCGCATATATACACATACACACACACATGTTAATTTAACATTTAACATAACATATTCCGTTTAGCAGACGCTTTTATCCGAAGCGACCTACAGTAGTGAATGCGCAACCTAAGCGTTGCTCATACCTGCTGAGCCACACACAGAACCATTCATGAAATGCAGTCGCGTGCTGATGTGTGTACAGGCACACGCACACACACACACGCACACACACACACGCGCACACCTGCGGGCGTATTGGGGTCCCCAGTGTGTGAGTGCTGATGTCACCCCTCTGCACTCTGAGCCCACACAGCGTCCCCCCTGGAGAGAGCGAGCCCTGAAAGGAATGCTGATGTCGGTGAAAAATCGGTGAGCTGATGTGGGGCGATGCAGTTGGTCCTGAACACGTTTCTGTACATTTTCACAAAGGAAGCCCACATGGGCGTCGCCACTGGCAGACACGCTGATTCAATCTTTTAGTATCCAGCGACGTACGGGATGCGCTTCCATGATTAGGGAATCGCGATTGCAAATTGTCTTTTTTTTTTTTTGGTTGCTGTGTTTTATTTTTTATTTTTTATTGTATTCGTTTTGGATTTTTAGCCTTTTTTTGTAGCCAATTACACGCTCCATTTATTTCGGTTTGCCCTCCGCCATGAGTCTGCTGCTCGTCTTCACAACACAAGCTAATCCTCCGAGGGCAGCGAACTCCGCTTCCTTCGACACGGAATTAGCCCACCCACGTTCTGGAGACACGCGCATACGCGCTTCTCAGCTAACTCAACCCAGCTCACCCCCCCCCCCCTGCGGCGGACAGCCAAGCGCCGTCCCCGATCGGGGATTGTGCATTTATACATGGTAAGGTTAATCATGGTTAGTGCAAGAGATCTGTGCAGTAACACTGCAATAGACATCATTGTAGGCAGCTGCGCATCGTACCTGTAACACAGGGAAGGAAAAGTTCGTGTTTTTTTATTTATTATTAAACATGTAAGCAGTGGTGATGGTAGTTAATGAATGTACAGAGTCAGTGGTAGTGGAGTCTGAAGAGGTGGGTTTTTAGTCTCTTGCGGAAGATGGCCAGTGATTCCGAGTGTGGAAGATCTTTTCCACCACCGGGGGGGATCAGAATCAAACATTATGTATACATGTCATTTAGCAGACTTACAGTAGTGAATGCATACATTTCAGTATATGTGGTCCCAGTGGGAATCGAACCCACAACCTAAGCGTTGCCAACGCCATGCTCTACCCACTGAGCCACACAGAACCACTACAGAAACATCATATACGATAGAATCAAACATTCAGCACCAGGCTCCCCGGCCTGATTTTCCTTCTGTTCTCTGCTGCGTGAATGAGCTCTATTCCCCGACCTGAAGCGCCCGCACCCCCTTCCCCACTCCTGTCAGTGTGGCTGTGATTGACAGCTTCCCCCCTGGGAGCGGGCCGCTCGGCATGCTCGTCCTGCTGTCAGTGAGCTCGTCCGCCTGTCCGCCCGGCTGTGGAATCGATGACCCGACACAGCGCTGCATCCGAATCCCAGTGCCCCGCGGTGTCTCGTCTGCCAGTGACACAGTGCCCCCTTCTACACCCCGTCTCAAAAATGTCACCTTTTGTTGCCTTGCGGCCTGGAATGAAAAAATATTACATCAGACTTTTTCCACCTTTATTCCTCCCACTTTCTCCCTATTTTTAGTTGCCAGTTACACCCTCTCTTTTTCATGTTGATTATCCCCTCCCTCGTATGAGAGGTCGCTGCCGTAGTCCTGAGACCGGTAGCAGGCGCTGTACCGCCTCCTCCGAGCCGGCACCCGGTAACCGTAACACACAGGACCACTCATATATGCAGCGAGCTCATATCGGCTTCCCTCCCCCCTCCCTGGGGCGGACAGCCAATTGCCAACCCCTACTGGCACTCCTGGCCAGAGCCGAATTGGCGCGGCCTAGGTGGAATCAAACCCCGGTCGCAGTGGGCAGCGTCAAACACTCTTACCGCTACACACCCGGGAGGCTGTTCTCAAATCAGAGCAGTAGTGTGGCCACTTACTATCCAGCGGGTTTCAGGTTCAAATTCTGCATGGGGGGCAGCTGTTTTCCCTCGAAGGACAGTAAATCATCATTTAAGAAGTCCATGTTATAAATGGAGGGCGGCACGGTGGTGCAGTGGATAGCACTGTCGCCGCACAGCAAGAAGGTCTTGGGTTCGAATCCGGGGGCCTTTCTGTGCGGAGTTTGCATGCTCTCCCCATGTCCACGTGGGTTTCCTCCGGGTACTCCGGTTTCCTCCCACAGTCCAAAGACACGCACGTTAGGCTAATTGGAGAGTCTAAATTGCCCGTAGGTATGAGTGTGTGAGTGTGTGAGTGAATGAATGGTGTATGTGCCCTGCGATGGATTGGCGACCTTTCCAGGGTATATTCCTGCCTCTTACCCAATGCATGCTGGGATAGGTGACCCTGGCCAGGAATAAGCGGGTTAGATAATGAATGAATGAATGACTGTTATAAATGTATGATATTTTAAATGCTCAGGTGTGTTAGTTGCCCTGAATGAGTGTGTCTGCTTAATTAAAAAAATGAATGAACAAATAAACAATCCTCTTCAATCCCCCCCCCATCCCCCATCCCTCTCAAATGACTCGTCCCTCCTCTGACGCTAATTACTGTAAGTTCATTAAGAACGGGAAGGCTTAAGCCTCTTACGTGTTTTCCTCGCTCACCTCGTTCCCTCGGCGGGAGGACAAAGCGACGATTATGGCGCCGTTACATTCCTGCGCTTGTTTCAAGTTGCCTTATTGTCACAAGGACCCACTTCTCAAAGCGCGGGGGGATTAGAATGGATTCCCGTCAGAAGCGGGACCGTTCATCTCGTTAGGATGCGTCACTCTCACCCGGGGGGGGGGGCTGGCTGGCCCCAGCTGCAGTGCTGTGATTAAAATCGCTAACAGCATTTTGCAAACCAGTGGAGTGGGTGGGGGTTAGGGGGTAGAGTTTAGTCATGCGCGTTAAACACCTGGCTCATGTTTTTTCGAACGAGTTCATTGATGGCACTGGCATTTACATGTGCGGGGGTGGGGGATGTGTATGGCATGTTAGAGGAATGACAAGGTGATGGCCCCTTTACCACCATTAAAGTAAGGCTCAGCTTAATGCCAGCATGCGTGTGTGTCGGTGAAAATGTTCCTCGCGATAGTGAAAGCAGAAATGAGCCAGTCTGATTTGGCTGAATGTGCCGCCGGCGCCTGGGTAGATATTGACGGAAAGATCAGAGATTAGACGTGACAGACGGATGATGGGTGCAGACCAGTAGACACATGGACAGCCAGACTGAAGGACGGATCTACCGACGGAAGCCGACCGATGGACAGACCGATAGTAGACTGATGTAGACAGACGGACGAGCTGATTTCACAGACGAACGGACAGACCTACAAACTGACTGAGGCACGTGCCTTTGGGGCGTGCGTGTTCGTTGGCTTCGGCGACTGATCCAGGGTCAGCAAACCCCACCCTCATGCTCACCCCAGCCATTGTGTGCCAAATCCTGACACTGACTCCAGATCAGAGGCTGCAGGTGAGAGGGGGGTTTTAAATACCTCTTTGTCGTTGGCCTTATTTGTGTAACTGGGCCCCCTGTTTTTCCCCCCCTTGTCCCTTGCCCTCGATGGTTTGTGTTGCTTGAACAAAAAAAAAATGCCATTTCGTCCATTCTTTGCGCTTCCTCCTCAGTACGTGGAGACCATAAGCGGCAAGCAGAGCGACCTGGACAGCTTCATCGCCGAGGGCTACAAGACAGCGCTGTCGGAGGAGAGGAGGAGGTACTGCTTCCTGGTGGACCGGCAGTGCGCCGTGGCCAAGAACAGCAGCGCCTACCACGGCAAGGTGAGAGGCGCAGCGAGGGCCCGATCTTGACACTCATGGCCCCCTCCCCCTCTGGCATGGCATTCTGGGAGATGGAGTTCTTAGATTTAACATTAGGTTGGAGATATAATTTTATTTGCGTTATTAATTTTTTATGACTACTACTACTGATAATAAGGATCCTGTGTGATGAACATATATTTATTAGGCGTTTAAGTGTATTATGAATTAAATTAAAAAAAATATAAAAAAAATTATATCAATATTCATATTTTCCCCATAATTCCGGGCCCCATGCGACGTGTGGGCCCTAGGCCCAGTCAGCCAACCTTTCATCTTGCGATCTCTGCGTGTTACAGGGACGAGTGGGAAACCCACCAGCCACTCGCTCGCCTCGATGTGTTACACCCACCTGGGTGATGCACAGCGGCCATTTTGTACCAGCTCAACCGCACGAGCGCGAAGGTGGGGAGCGAGGGCAAGAGAATACAGAACTGTGCTCGCAGACAGACTGTTCTGGCTTTGAATCCTCGTGAGGCACAGCTGCTGTACCCACGAGTGAGGCACTTAACTGGAACTGCTTCATTGAACATACTGCACTAATATACAGTATATTTAAAAATTTAAAGTTGCGTTTTAAAGACGCCTTATTAAGCAAATGAGTAATATAGCACCCCGTAGTGTAATAGTATCTGCTCCTGAAGGGCCCTGAGTATCCGGTGTGCTGTTTATTGCTCCCGTACCTCCTCAAATGCAGAATACAGTAACCTGTTGGGCGAAGCTTTTACGCCCCCTCGTCCAGCATCGCAGTGCCAAAGGGAAATTGACTCGCAGCGCAGGGATGTAATTTCCCACGGGGAGTTTGTATCCGATACACCCCTGACAGGGTAATAGTCACACCGTGAACCTTTGGCGGGAGAATTCCTCAGCCATGTAGCCATTAGCCTGTCATAAGACATCCTGTTATGTCACAGCATGTATTGTGCAATGAGGCATGCTGGGTAAAAAAACAACAGCCAAAGAAACCTCGCCAATGGTATCGAGGGCGATGGCTTGGAGAAGCAGGCGGTCGGTGAGCTGGCAGCCTGCACAGATTGTGTGTGTGTGTGTGTGTGTGTGTGTGTGTGGGGGTGTGTGGGTGTGTGTGTGTGTGTTGTCAGTTTTAAAAGTTTAACAGATAGCTGAAATAAGATGTGTTGTCTGGGATAGGGCTGAAAGAGAGAGTTGGGGGGGGTGTAGAGAGAGAGAGAGAGGCATTTTTAAAAATTCAAATGCGAGAGGGGGAGGCGGGACAGAGAGTTAGGGGGCATAGAGAGAGTGAGAAAGAGAGGGCAAGAGAAAGGGATAGATAAAGTGGATAGATGGAGAGAAAGAGATGGAGAGAGAGAGAGAGATGCGTAAGGAGGGGGGAGCTGAAGGATATGGCTTGCTTCCAGCACACAGCAGAGTCCAGCTTCTGATCGGTGTGGGGGCGTGTGTGTGGGAGGGGTTCACTCAGGGCAAAGTGAAGAGCTCTCAGAGAGAGGCAGCGAGGGGGAGGAGGGTGTGTGTGTGTGTGTGTGTGTATACGTGTGTGTGTGTGTGTGTGAGAGAGCGTGTGTGTGTGTGAGAGAGCGTGTGTGTGTGTGAGAGTGTGTGTGCGTGTGTGCGTGTGTGAGAGAGGGCGTGAGAGGGCGTGTGAGAGCGTGTGTGCGTGTGTGTGTGCGCGTGTGTGTGCGTGTGTGTGTGTACGTGTGTGTGTGAGAGAGAGAGGGCGAGGAAGAGGAATTATATGCTTGAGATAGGGGCTATCTGTATGAGTCACTGGGAGGAGTGGATGCGGGGGTGCCGTCCCTCCCACACCACCCTGTGACGTTCCACTCCAGCTGCTGGAAATGGACAGAGCCAGGACCAGAGTGATCAGACCAGCGGTTAATGGACTCCAGCCGCGTTTCACCTTGTCCTCTGCAACCTGGCACCTCAAAGCATGGGGCCCGAATTCAGAGTGGTCTCTGAGTGACACGCCCTCTCTCTCTCTCTATCTCTCTGAGTGACACACCCTCTCTCTCTCTCTCTCTCTCTCTCTCTCTCTCTCTGAGTGACACGCCCTCTCTCTCTCTCTCTCTCTCTCTGAGTGACACGCCCTCTCTCTCTCTCTCTCTCTCTCTCTCTGAGTGACTCTCCCTCCCTCTCTCTCTCTCTCTCTCTCCCTCCTCTCTCCCTCTCTCTCTCTCTCTCTCTCTCTCTCTCTCTCTCTCTGAGTGACACACCCTCTCTCTCTCTCTCCCCCTCTCTCTCTCTCTCTCTCTCCCTCTCTCTCTCTCTCTCTCAGGGGAAGGACCTGCTCACCCAGAAGATCCCGGTGTGGCAGCAGGCTTGCTCGGACCCCACCAAGCTGCCCGAGCGCGCCATGATCCTGGCCCAGCAGATGAGCTCGGGAGCGGGCGCCCTGGTCTCCAGCCCCCTGCGCTCCTCCAAGTCCAACCTGACCATCTCCGACCCCATCCCCGGGGCCCAGCCCCTGCCCGTGCCCCCCGAGCTGGCCGCCTTCATGGGCAGCGGCCTGGGACACCAGGCGGTGAGTCTCTCCGTTTGAAAGATTGAACTCTTCGTGAAGTGATCCGGGCCCATTCACACTGCCGGGCAGAAAAATGAATTGAAATGAATTGAGTTGAATTGAACATTGTATTTATATAGCGCTTTTTTCCAAGGAACCCAAAGCACTTTACAATGATAGGGGCAACTCACCTCAACCACCGCCAATGTGCAGCACCCACCTGTGTGAACGCGATGGCAGCCATAGTGCGCCAGTACTCACCACACATCAGACACACAGTGGAGAGGCCAGGAGGGAGGGAATGAATTAATTCCATATGTATATATATATTGTCTTGGTTGGGAATTTGGCCAGGACACCGGGTTAACACCCTACTCTTTTCGATAAGTGCCATGGGATATTTTATGACCACAGAGTCAGGACCTCGGTTGTTACCGTCCCAGTCCGAACGACGGACGTGTAGTCCCGTGGGATCGAACCCACAACCTTTGCCACACCAGTGCCGCGCTCTACCCACTGAGCTACGGGACTAAAGGAACACCGGACACTGTGTCTCGTCCCTCGTGAACCTTCACGTGAAGGGGACACAATGTCCTCGTCCTTTTCCCTGCTCCACTGTGGCGTCCTGGCCTCCAGCACCAGTGTCCCGGCCCTCTGTTTCTATCGCCAGTTAGGCCTTCAGGGCGCCCGGGCCTCACCTGCGCCGTTACCTAGGCGACCGTGTGGCCAGGACGGAGGCGCTGAAGAGTTTTAATGACCCCGTATTGGCCAGGGAGGGGGGGGAGGAACCCTGGAGCGTGCCCAGTGTGTTAACCCTGCGCCTCTTGAACAATGGAAAATGAGATCAAGATGGTTAGATAAGGGCTACGTAATGCACTAGAAGCGTTTTTTACCAGTAGAGTACATTTAAATAAAAATGATCAATTATAAGTAAACAATCAAGTAATAAAGATTTTTTGAGGAACAAATCCCCCCCCCCTTGAGCGCGTGCCACTTTAAAGCACTGCCTGCTCACCGGCCAATCTCCTGTGGCTTCAGACTTGCGTATAATCTTAAAAGGGGGTCAACACAACTGGGAGGCTGGTGTGCGTGTGTGTGTGTGTGTGTGTGTGTGCTGTTTCTGTTGCCGCTTTTTTGTGTAGTTTCTGTTGCCGCTTTTTTTGTGTCGTCGTACCATTAGTGTCTGGGGCACAGGCAGAGTCCCGCTACAGGCCCTCGGTCATCTGACGAATGCTGTAGAACAGGAACAGGGTGCGGATCTCGGAGCCTGACCAGTTTTAGGAGGCTTAAAGAGGCAGAGGAGCCGGGGTTGAGAGCACGCTTGGCGCAATGTGTCCACGCTTTTCTTCCATGTCCCTCCGAAGCAGAACAGCGTCTGTCTCACGTCTTCGCGGGTGAATGGCCGGGTGTCCAGGTTTTAATTCGATGAGCTTGTGGGGGTCAGTGCCCTGAACACTGCAGCCTTATCGTTACTAATGCACAGTGTGGGCCCCATTTAATATAACATAAGAACATAACATAAGAATGCATATGACGAGAACGGGCCGTTCGGCCCATCTAGGCTCGTCATGTCCCAATCTAAAGAGTATCTGGTACTATATCTAGCCTGGACTTGAATAGCCCGAGCGTTTCTGCCTCTACTACCCGACCTGGCAAGCTGTTCCAGGCATTGACAACTCTCTGTGTAAAGAAAAACTTCCTAATATCTGTGCGGAATTTGCCTTTAACTCATTTCCACCTGTGGCCTCTTGTTCTGCTGACCCCACTTATCTGAAAACAATCTTTGGTATTTAATTTTGTTAATCCCTTTTAGGAATTTAAAAACTTAAATCAAATCCCCCCCCTAAGTCTCCGTTTGCTAAGCTTAAATAGATTGAGTGCCTTAAGTCTATCATCATAACTTTGACCTTTCGTACCAGTTTAGTTGCCCTTCTTTGGACTTTTTCAAGAGCTTCTATATCTTTCTTGTAGTGCGGTGCCCAGAACTGCACACAGAATTCTAAGTGAGGTCTGACAAAGGCATTATATAACATTAATATAACCTCCTTTGATTTATACTCAATACTTTTTGCTATGTATCCCAGCATCCTGTTGGCTTTTTTCACTGCTGTAGCACACTGCTTTGATGCAGATAGGCTTTGATCAACCACAATTCCTAAGTCCTTTTCAAATTGACATAAACAAACTCAATGAACGTTGGCACTATCTTTTACTGCACTGATATATGCTATATATGCACTGCACCATTTATATATGCTAAATGGCATATACAACATATGCCATTTAGCAAATGCTTTTATCCTTTTATCCAAAGCGACTCACAGTAGTGAATGCATACATTTTCCAGTATATGTGGTCCCAGTGGGAATTGAACCCACAACCTAAGCGTTGCCAATGCCATGCTCTACCCACTGAGCCATGCAGAGCCGCAGATTTTTGACGTTGTGTGTGTGTGATCGCAGAGGCTGATGGGACCTGATGGGATGTCCATGGTGAACGGGACGACGGGGGTCCATGGGGAGGAGTTTCAGCACTGGGGGGACGGGACAGTGGCCCAGGTCAGACCCCCTTCCCCCCAGCCCCACCCCCAGCCCCAGGCCCCGCCCCAGAGGCAGGTCAGCGAGGTCTACTCCAACACCCTGCCCGTTCGCAGACCGGGGCCCGCCAAGTCCAAGGCCTCAGCCGGTAAGAGCCCAATGTTCTCCAAACCCCCCCTTTCTCCTTCCATATTTACACATCTAAAACAGCAGAGAGGGATGAATGCAGCAGACCGCTCTGCTCTAGCAGCTTAAGGATAACCAGTGCCCAATATAATAGTTACAAGCCTACAGGAAAATAGTCTTCTAACATCATTTATTTACTTGGAAGCATGCACCATTGTGGAGAGACTGTAGTGTGGCTCTCGGGGCAGTAGGGGGAGCTGTAGTGTGGCTCTCAGGACAGTAGGAGATGCAGTTGTTTGAATGTTGATGCAGTGCAGTTGAACTCTCCCCCCCCCCCCTCGCAGTGGAGACTCGAACCCTGCCCAGGTCCAGCTCCATGGCCGCCGGGCTGGAGCGCAACGGTCGAACCCGAGTCCAGGCCATCTTCTCCCACGCTGCCGGGGACAACAGCACCCTGCTCAGCTTCGGCGAGGGCGACGTCATCACCCTGCTGGTGCCGGAGGCTCGCGACGGCTGGCACTACGGAGAGAACGAGAAGAACAAGATGTGAGTGTGGCGCTGGGCAGACGTACAGACGGACCGGCGGGTCTGTAGCAGCGGGACACAGTTTGCCTTGTCCGGCCGGGGTGCCGCTGCATTAGTTCCTCCCGTAGGCCTCTCCTCCAATCGGCACGGGCTCTCTTCTCCTGTAGTACTGTGTGGACTGTAGGGTTTACAATAGTCACTGGCTCACGGGCCAGCGCATGGGTAGGGGGCACGCCCTTCGGCTGCGCTGCTCCTGTTTTGTGGATGTGAGCGGCATAGCTGTGACTCAAGGGGCACAATTGGGGGTTCCAAATTCCCCCAGAAAATCCACACATTCACAGTCAGACACAGATCAATGAGCAATGTCCTCCGTATCCTCCATGCAGTCTTAAACTACACATCCCATGGTGCCCTTCTGCCTTAAGTTATTCATTTGCTTTGCAGACACCATCATCCAGTGTAAACTCTTCTGGTGTATACCTCCTGGCTATTTAATGCAGCCATTGAGCGTAGCTACTGTAACTTACTCAGGATTACAACAGCAGCGTCCCCTCTGGGAGTCAAACTAGCAACCCTCCAGACATCAGGTGTAGCTGCCTCTACTGTCCTGTAGCATCTGCACTCTTCTCTTAGTGAATGCATTTTCCTTACAGGCGTGGCTGGTTCCCCTTCTCTTACACACGTGTGCTGCCAGACAGCGAAAATGAGAAGCTCAGAGTCAAGTAAGTGTGTGTGTGTGTGTGTGTGTGTGTGTGTGTGTGTTTTGTGTGTGTGTGTGTGTGTGTGTGTGTGTGTGTGTGTGTGTGTGTGTGTGTGTGTGTGTGTGTGTGTGTGTGTGTGTGTGTGTGTGTGTGTGTGTGTTCAGTGTTACTGCTGTCCTGTTTTGTAAACTTTGCCTTTTCCTTCAGCAGTGTTGAGTTCTCTCTGTGCGTTCAGCAGTGTTGAGTTCTCTCTGTGTGTTCAGCAGTGTTGAGTTCTCTCTCTCTGTGTTCAGCAGTGTTGAGTTCTCTCTCTCTGTGTGTTCAGCAGTGTTGAGTTCTCTCTGTGTGTTCAGCAGTGTTGAGTTCTCTCTCTGTGTGTTCAGCAGTGTTGAGTTCTCTCTGTGTGTTCAGAAGTGTTGAGTTCTCTCTGTGTGTTCAGCAGTGTTGAGTTCTCTCTGTGTGTTCAGCAGTGTTGAGTTCTCTCTGTGTGTTCAGCAGTGTTGAGTTCTCTCTCTGTGTTCAGTGTTGAGTTCTCTCTCTGTGTTCAGCAGTGTTGAGTTCTCTCTGTGTGTTCAGAAGTGTTGAGTTCTCTCTGTGTTCAGCAGTGTTGAGTTCTCTCTGTGTGTTCAGCAGTGTTGAGTTCTCTGTGTGTTCTGTTGAGTTCTCTCTGTGTGTTTCAGCAGTGTTGAGTTCTCTCTCTGTGTTCAGCAGTGTTGAGTTCTCTGTGTGTTCAGCAGTGTTGAGTTCTCTGTGTGTTCAGCAGTGTTGAGTTCTCTCTGTGTGTTCAGCAGTGTTGAGTTCTCTCTCTGTGTGTTCAGCGGTGTTGAGTTCTCTCTGTGTGTTCAGCAGTGTTGAGTGATCTCTGTGTGTTCAGCAGTGTTGAGTTCTCTCTGTGTGTGTTCAGCAGTGTTGAGTTCTCTCTCTGTGTTCAGCAGTGTTGAGTTCTCTCTGTGTGTTCAGCAGTGTTGAGTTCTCTCTGTGTGTTCAGCAGTGTTGAGTTCTCTCTGTGTGTTCAGCAGTGTTGAGTTCTCTCTCTGTGTGTTCAGCGGTGTTGAGTTCTCTCTCTGTGTGTTCAGCGGTGTTGAGTTATCTCTGTGTGTTCAGCGGTGTTGAGTTCTCTCTGTGTTCCTGCAGCCTGCACCACGGTAAGAGCAGCAGCACAGGGAACCTGCTGGAGAGAGATGACCTCGTCCTCCACGCGCCCGACTATGGGCTGACCGCCCGCATGCTGGCACAGAGCCTGGCGCAGAGCAGGCCCCGCCCTTACAGCATGGCAGTGCCGGGCTTCCAACAGGTGAGCACACACACACACACGCACACACACACACACACACGCACACACACACGCACACACACACACTCTGACCCACTGCATACTCTTTCAAACACACACACACACTCAAACTCACATGTACACACTCTCAAACACACACGTACACACTCAAACACACACACTCAAACTCACACGTACACACACAAACACACACACTCAAACACACACACACACAAACACACACACTCAAACACACACACACACACACAAACACACACACACACTCAAACTCACACGTGCACACTCTCAAACACACACACTCAAACTCACACGTACACACTCTCAAACAGCAGCAAACATACAGACGAAAGCACACTCACGCACACGCTCTTAATCACACTCGCCCTACAGCGCTCTCAATCACAGCACACCGCACGCTTCCTGTACCGTTGACTCACGCTCAGCCGTGCCATGCCGTACTGGTAAACCCGTCCGGCCAATCGGAGGCCGGGCTGGAGAAACACAATCGCGGACCGCTATGGCCTGGGAGGATGCCATGCCCATAAATGAAAGAAATCAATTGTGTGCCTCAACTTCCCATTGTCTAGGCACACCCTGGAGGAAAAGTGGAGGTGTAAGATTGCTTCCAGTTCGACTGGAGGCATTCAGACCTGCTGTAGGGCTAAATGTGCAGTGATGCTATCCAATCTGCCTTCGTCTGTGAGCGACCTCACATTGCCCCCAAGAGCAGAGTTACACTGATTCATGCTTTTTATTTCATCTTCAGCTAACCGAGCTGTCCCATTGAGATTAATATATATCTTTTTTATATAAGAGTCCTGGTCCAAGACTTTTTTTTAAAGATCAGCAAGAAAGCAAAACTGGCTTCTCATGCCTGACACAATCCAAGTGCAACATTACAAAGCAATCCTGGACAATAAGTACAGATAAGTGGAGGTTCATACTGCAAAATGTATCGCAAACAAACACTGCAGCATTTCTAAAACCTCTCGTTATTACTGTGACCTCTGGTCCAACATCTATACAATGTTGAATTCTCGCGTTCAGCAGCGTTGAGTTCTCTCTGTGTTTGGTGTTGAGTTCTCTGTGTTGAGAACTCTCCAGAGCCTAGATTGGCATGTTAGTCCGACGGGGGCAGGGCGTGGCGGTGAAAGAGCGGGCCGTGGGTTTAAATCCTGCCGAGTGCGCTACCCCTGTGCCCTTCGGGACAGGGCTGGTGGGGTGCTTAACCTCAACGGCTTCAGTAAATATCCTGCTGCATGCTAAGCGGGCCATTGGTGAAACTGTGCACCGCGTAAGCTGCCCTTGGATTCAAATATAGGCCGGCTAAAGACGTTTCCGGCGGTTCGTGGGAATCGCAAATCCCTGCGGCGACCGCACACCGCGACCTGTCCTCCCCCGGTGACCCCAACCTCGACCCAGACCCCCCCGCCCTCGATGTCGCGCTTGTGCCCGCAATTGGCCAATAACACTGGAGCGTCCTCGACGACGTAGTCTTTGCTCCTGGCGCCACCTGCTGGCCATTGCTGTGCTCACCGGCCGGCGTCTGCTCAGAGCCGCATTGGTTGCGATCTTTTAACGCTGACGTGAAGAACGATTGGTGCTGCTTTGGGTACCGTGCGGCCTGTTGCCGGGCGGGGTGGCTGTTCGGGGACAGCGCTTTTGATCGTGGCCTGGCCCGGAACCTCCACGCTAAGCTCAGCTAAGCTAAGAGGAGGCGGGCGTTCTTTTGAGCTTCCAGTCGAACCAGTCATAGGCTTCCAGTCATAGGCACCCCTCCCTTTATTCAGCCTTTAAAAAAAAAAAACATGTACACACCTGAGCCCATTCTCTTTATTGTGTTTCGTTTTTTTATTTTTATGTTGATGTATTTTGTTTTACAGCCAGGAGTGGAGGATTACGACAGCCGCTTCCCCAACAGGTAAGATTCCGTTCCCACGAGATTCCGTCTTCCAACGCTGGATTGTGCAGCGGCCCTCTGTAGGAGGCCCTGGGTAGGCTGCTAAGAAGGGGACAGTGTGGGGCAGGGGCGATTAGAATGTGCCATGAACACAATAGGTCTGCCTGTTCAGAGGCCCATGGTCAACTGGCCAGGCCAGGCGGGCCAGAGCAGACAGGCAGACGCAGGCAGACAGTTTGATAGACAGACGGGCAGACGTTAGGCCACAGTAGCAACACAACAGTCCCTTGTGTTAATAAGGTGGATGTACTGTAGGCAGATGGTGGCCCAAAGTGCTAGCTCTAGGTCAGTCTCTGCTTTTTAAAAAATGTAATTTAATTTAATTTTTTATAATTTGTTTAAGATTTTTTCCCCATTTTTCTCCCAATTTGGTAGCCGACTATACCCTCCCTTTTATTACGATTTACCCTCCCCAAACAAATCCGCTGCTCGTCTCTACGAGGCAAGCTAATTCTCAGAGGGCAGCGAACTCCGCCTCCTTCGAGACGGAATTCGCCCACCCACATTCTGGAGACTCCCTTACGTGCTTCACGCTCAGCCTCCCCCCTCCCTGACGACCAGGGCCGATCTGGTAGAGATGCGGGTTTTTAACCGTGTCCCTGACAGGCAGCACACACCGTATCGGACCAGCCAAAATACGGTGCGTTAGACCGCTACGCTATCCGCCGGCCCAGTCTCTGCTTTTTAAGCCCAACACTACCGAGGATCAGAACAAGGTTTAATTTGCTGATCTTGGAACAGCACGTGGGGCCAGTCTTCACTTAGAATTAGGGCCCCCACTTCTAAACAGAAAAGCCCTCACATTTTTTGCTGTAATATTTTACCATATCATTGCATGCGCACATTTGTCATAGAGGATTTATGATTCACTTAATAATGGAAAAATAGAGTGAAGAGCAATAGTGTGTGTGTGTGTGTGTGTGTGTGTGTGTGTGTGTGTGTGTGATGGTAGCATTCAGTTGAATGAATCTCTGGCAGCAGATAAAAAATAAAATTAAAATTCATTAATATTATGATTTATTACCATTATCATCATTATTAGTGTTGTGCTGTTAAATGGTGATCCTATTAGTGACCCAGCTGATCCTGTTTGAACCCAGCTAATCAACTGGGTCCCGGAGTTTGTATCTGGAGTTTAGGGCTCTTAAGATTTCTATTTTCTATTTCTTTTATGTTTCTTCTGTTGCACTTTCTCTCTGCTTTTTGCTTGCTTTTGCAGACTTTGCTTTTTATTTAAATGTTTTTTTCCTTCAATTCTTTGGCTGCTTCAGGTTAGTTAATGTACAGCTCACAAACAGGAAACAAAGTGGAAATGCCAAGGTCAGATATCATCATCTCACCTGTACTCTAAGCTCCACCCCCTGGCAGCATTATACCTACCCATGATCCTTTGTGGGAGTCACATGACCTCTGGTCAAATATTTGCACAATTTCTAGACTGTGGGAGAGGGAGTCTGACACTACAGGGCACTACAAGCAGACATTTTCTCGATAATGCTAAACGGTGCTTTGAACAATATGGGGATGTTATGTGTTAAACACCTCTAGAGTAGCCCTTTTTTTATTTGATTTATTATTATTATTATTATTATTATTATTATTATTTACAGATTCAATTAATTCAGGGAAAGGCACAGTGTGTGACTGAGAAATATGAGATCATTGTTGCATTTCTGTGGCATTGTGACAACACTGTGACATCCATTGTGACACCATTGTGACATCACAGTGACGCCATTGTGACATCACTGGTCGTCGCGCTCATTCTCTCACTCCTGTGCCATTCTCCATGTTCCATACGAGTCCCCTCCCTGCCAATGAGACGGCTGCAATGATCCATTCTGCGCAGTGCGATGTTCGAAATCCCTTGACAACAGTGGCTGGAATCAGCGTATAATTGGAAGTGCCCAGGCTCAGCACCTCAGAGGTGGAGATGTTGATAGCGGGAGAGGGGCGGGGGACACGTACGGTGGCGGGGGCGCCCCCTGCTGGTTGACTTGTATCCCATCTGGCGCCGTTCCTTCTCTCTTTGTTCCACAGTTCCGATGGCAAATTGATTTCCACAGTGTGAGAACAGACAGACAGACAGACACAGGCAGCACCGGAGCATAAGGGCACGCTCTCTCTCTCTCTCCCCTCCCCCTTCCCCCTTCCCCTTCGCTCCCTCCCTCTTCCCTCACTCCCTCCTTCCCCCTTTACGCCCGGCCCCCCTCCCTCTGTGGAAGAGGCCGCTATCGTCCCTCCTTTTCTTCAGAACGCGGGCCGCCTTCGGTCTGCTCTCAGCTTTACGGACTCAAAACCTTCTTTAATGAAATCACGGGAATGGACTGCTCTCAACAAAGCCTGTAACAATTGCTTGTCTTTCATGCATGTACGTGGGTTGTTTTTGTTTTTTTTGTTTTATATCAAGTGACATTATTCTGTAAAAGAAAAAAAAAAATATATATATACATGAAAAGAAATGGACAATGACTGCGTCGAACCCACTCTTCCACCAACAGAGGTCGTAGGTTGAATGTCTTTTAATGCAAAGTGTGGACCGTTACCCAAGCCACGTGGAAGTGTTGTAGAGATACCTGGCGAATGTGTCACTAAATTCAGTGAGGCCAAGGGGCCGTGTTCAAATACCCTTAACTCTGACAAAAATTGAAGTATTTTGCTTTTTTTTTTGTTGTTGTTAAAAAGGAGGACGTGGACATTGTTGAATTGAAGTACTGCACGTCTCTGCTGTAGTTTTTTCCTGTCGGGGAGAGTGTGTAACATTGGCATTATTAAACCGCTACCCTCGCTCTTTGCAATGATGAAATGCAAATATTTATATTTTTCTAACGTTTGTTGTTTTGTGTTGTTTTGATCGAACTCCGTAAAGGGGAGAAAAAAAAAAAAACCACGCAAATATTATCTTCCAATGTAAACGTTTATCAACAGTGTCCGTGAAAAGGCTTAACGACATCGGCCCTTCTAATGAACTTCTGCTCAAGAAAAAAACAAAAACACACACAAAAAAAACAAAAAAATATTTTGTGGAGTACCCCACCCAATAGCTGTAATTGTTTTGTTTTGTCTGTGGGATACATTTTGACTAAATGTGGCGTCGTTGCTATCGGCCTGACTGGAACTACTTCTTGTTGATGATCTTCGCGATGGGCCATACCAAGTGGCACCGCGCTGTAGGGGGAGCTCGATGAATTCTGTCACCGGACTCGCACACTTATGGGGGAAACAAGAGAGAAGAAGAAACAATCCCTTGCCCCTGAGGAAAAGATTTTGGGTGACATAGGTGTCATCATTCATGCATGAAAGAAAAGGCAACTGGTACCTCTGTGCTACCCGGCCCATTAAACCCCCCTCGTCCCCCCCAACCCCTGACCCTAACCCCCAACTTTGGTCGCTATTGAAATCTGGTGCCTTTTGTACAGGACATGTGTATGTGTACAGTGAGTCTGACTTTCCCAGAGGTTACCATGACAATATATATTCATATATATTCATATATATATATATATATGTGTCTGAAGGAGTGGTCCGTTGTGTAATTTCATTAAAACAGATCTCGATTGGCCCCCACGGGGAGATTGATCTGTGTTTGGGCGGCTGTGCTTGCCCCCGGGAGGGGATGACATTCAATTGCAGACCCCGTTGTGGCTAGCTTTACCAGCAGCGTCGAGCGGGTCATCTCAGACCTCAGCTGCACTGCGGTGATATTGCAGTCGGACGATGGCCGTTGGCACACAGCATCAAATCTCTGGGTGGGGGGGGGTTTGTCCCGAGAGAGAATGAAAAGTGGCAAAGCTCAGCCATTCTAAGCGGCCACAGCTCAATTTTTACCAGTGAGTGGGCGGGTGGGGTGGGTTTTTTGTTTTGTTCGTTTGTCTGGGGTTCGCTTTTGTTCAAACTGAAGCTGATCACTCGGTCGCTCCTGTTTCACTCAGCCGTCTGCTGCTGATGCCTCTGTAAAGGAAAGACTTTAATAAAAGAGGGAAACGTGACGGAGGAGGAGAAAAACGGTCTGTCTGTTTTTGTAGAGCTTGCCCACTCCCACGTTCATTCTCCCGGCCCCCAATTATCAAACATGCGAAACGTTTTTTGAGAACGATGCATTATTGCTTATACGATTTCACATGTACTTGTGTGCATGGTAATTCATTCACATATTGTTGGTGTCACACAAAAACAGAATAAAACTAAAATAATAATAATATATATATGTATGTATGCATATATATATATATACATTTCTCTCAGGAACAGAAAAAAAAAGTGGTTTGTTTTTACCAACATGGCATTGTGGTTTATTCGCAGGGGTTTTTGAACCAGCTCTATTAGTTGTGGAGCCATTTACAACACATACAGCTGATTGGGAACTTTCAATGTGTGTAAAAAAAAAAAAAAAAGGCAAAAAATAGTCGCACAAGGTTTTTGCATGACACCGATGATGTGTTGTAAAATGTAAATATTTTTGTACATTCTACAATATTTGCATAAAAGTGCATACATGAACTTTCCGTGACGACCTCTTGTGTTTGAAATGTGCCACCTCATCGCAACATCTAAGGTGCCGAGGGAAACCCGAGGCAAGGTCTAAGGGGAGGGGGGGTGTTCAATATAAGCCCTATGGCGCTTTGTCTTTGATTAACTCATTTAAGCAAGCATTACATATTTCCAGCTTTAGCCAGTGTTTTACATTTACATTTCAGTGATTCCCACACTTGATGTGGACAAATTTGAAAAATAAATTGCTTAAATTTGTTTATTAACTTAACGCGCCATAGAGATCGGGCCCAAATCCTCTTATTCTGCATAACCTTCTGAAATCGGCTCATCTTAATGGTTTGTGTTTTGAATGTGAGAATTAACACATGGTTGCATTTTTTGTTTTGATACATGGTTGACGTCAGACCCATAATGTCATTGTCTGCATTTCCGTTACGTAAAAGCAAAACGATGGAACGGAATTTCTGTGAATAGTGTAATGATGACGCAGGGGGGATGGCTCACAACATGTCCTCAGTAGCTTTCAGTCTTGTTTCATTTTGAGTGTCTGAGGTGTGAAGGGATCAATACCCAATGATAACACTGCTAAAGGGGGAAAAGAAACTGCTAAAGGGGGAAAAGAAACTGATTAAAAACGACCCCTGTGAATGCTGTTGAGTCGTCGAATGGGAGGTAGCAACTTTTCAGCTTTTTGTTAAAAAAAAAAAAAAAAAGAAAATTTGATATCCTGTCTCTCTACCCAACATGCCCAGTCATGTTTCTCTCTGTGATTGACATAGGGTGGCATTCTATAGGCAGAGAGATGAAGCATTTCACTTCGGGACCAGGAGGGGGCGATGGCCGGCATCAGACCTAGTTTCAGTCTTAATTGCGACTTGCACTTCCTGAACAAAACCGTGAATTCGACAGGTCATTTTGTTTTGCAGTACCAGACCGATTTGAGTACGTCTACAAGAAATATTTGAATTTGAATGCAAGAAATATTTAACGTTTGGTAACGTGTGATAATCCAAAATGAATAATCAACAAACAAATTCTGAAATAATAACTATCAAACACATTGCAAATAATATTGAAGCTGGGCCTTAGTTTAAACCGACTCGGTGACGGACCTAGCCACCTCCTGTTGTCCACCCATCTCCCCTGACCCCCGACCCCCTGACCCCCTGACCCCCTGACCCCTGACCCCCTCCCGTGACGCTCTGCCTGTCGAACGCGAACCCTCAAAGTCTCCCTGAACGCTGTCAACTTTCTCCATCTCTGTTTTGATCAATTTAGAGACAAAAGCAATAGAATGGAAACGTATGGGACCTGCCAATGTTTCTTCTTTCTGCACTAAAATAAAGGCCAGGTATGACACCATGCCCTCGGAGGGGCGCGCCATATACTTCTATTTCTATATTCATTGATGTCTTTTATTTTGGAACGCACACCTTTTATTTATTTTTTGCCGTAAAAAAAAAAAGATACATGTATATGAAGGAGAGTTAATTCCAAAACTCTGTGACGAACCATCATCCCAGTGTGCATGCTTTTTATGGGGGGAAGACACCAAAACTGTGTAAAGTCCAGGAGTGACCTTGAATTTACGATTACTCTTTCTTCAGATTGAGAGAATGGCACTTTTTATTGCTTGTCTTATTTAAAAATAATTAAATAAATTACATTAAAAAGATGTATGTATATTTGGGGACGAATAGTCCTTTCCTGTTCCCAGTGAATCTTTTCTAAGCCCAAGCGCCTTGCCCAGAGGTCATCGTAATGTGGAGGGCTTTGTCTCTAAATTGATTGACAGGTGCCACATGAGAAGGGCCTGGCTGTAGACAGGCAAATCTGTCCTAAGGGAACAATCTCGCCCAAAGACGTCTTGTAGTCTTGTCCACGGATGTGACGGCCTTAAGTCTGACCATAGCCCTAACCCCAACCCCACTGCCTTACTTAAGCCCGAAGAATTTGTTTTATTTGACTGGCTAGAACAGGGGTGGGCAATCTTAAGTCTGACCAGGCTTTTGTTCCAGCCGAAGTAGCTCACCTGATTTGACCCCACAGCCTTCAAAGTCTTCAATCAGGGCTTTGATTAGTGGAATTTGTTTTATTTGACTGGCTAGAACGATGCTCTCCATGAACAGAATGGCGTGAGCGAGGCCAGCCGCTTGGTACGGATTGGCGCCTCGCCACCGGCTGGCTCGTTCGGTGGTGCCTCGGCAAAGTGCAGCCAGGGGAAGCAGCTCGGAGGATGCTGTTTTGTGAAAGCGATGCGGAGATGTGAAGCATGCGCTGAACCTGTGTCATTCACAGCCAATTCGCCTTTACTTTGCGCTCTGGCACTTCGCTCTTCGCGAGCGATTCCTGCCCTATCTCGTCTGAATTGGGGTTTGCGTTCTGTTTGCGTTTTTTTTTCCTTTTCTTGTCGCTTGTTTTTTTTGTGTCGTTGTTTGTCGCACACTCAGCGAAGTGTTGCCGGTCACTGCTATCACCCACGCGCGTTCCTAGCGCCACGCGCACACACATTTGGTGTCGCCTCCCCCTTTGATGTGGCTGCTGTTTTAGAGGATGTTGCATGCGTCTGTGGGCCTGACCGGATAGGCCAGAGACCCCCCAGCCCCTGAACCCCCCCCCAGCTCTGACGCTCAAGAGACTGATTTCTCTCAAATGCATGAAGTCCTGTGAGTGGTTTGCAGTCTTGTGTGCTTGTGTGTGTGTGTATGTACTTGGGTGTCTACGTGTGTGTGTGTGTGTGTGTGTGTGTGTGTGTGTGTGTGCGTGTGTTTGAGTGTGTGCGTGTGCCTGCTTGCTTGCCTTTACCCCCCTCCCCTTTTTGGACTTTTTTACTGTTGTGTTGTTTTTGTTGTGTTTATTGGGTTGAAACACATTGTTATGTGTGAAACGTTTCTGCTGTAGGTATGGGTTGCAATTTTTTACGTAAAACCCAACAGCCTGGAGGCTTTCTGTAACTTAAAGGACTATCTTATTTTAGATACGATAGGCTAGGCTAAAGTCTTATGTAAAAAAAAAAATCTTACATTTGGGGAAGTAAGAATCAAGAAAAGTGGAAATGTTTTAATTTACATTATGATAAGACCTCTGTAGTGCCACTCCATGGCTAAAGCACTAGGCCAGTGTAGTTGTT
Source organism: Aldrovandia affinis (assembly GCA_029706075.1). Taxonomy (NCBI): domain Eukaryota; kingdom Metazoa; phylum Chordata; class Actinopteri; order Notacanthiformes; family Halosauridae; genus Aldrovandia; species Aldrovandia affinis. Next base: position 141,770 of record JAINUG010000526.1, on the reverse strand, counting down.
TACAGTATAATAAGAATAAATTGTGCAGTTTTTGTTTAACTATTTACTTCTTATGTCTTGGTGAGTCTTTTAAGGCAGCCGATATTGACCTTATGTGTGTGGTAATGAGACATATCATCTACACTGCAAGCTCACAAGCGCATCTTCTATCATCTATCGCACGCCATCAGGGCATTGTCATAAAAGACGATGATCATTACCGTTGGACTAAATGGACAGATGAAACGGCTGTGGGTGTGTTCACTGTGTTTCTTGTTGCATGCTGTAGAAGGAACCACACAGAGAACCGTAGTTCAGTGTAACCATTTTGGCTTACAACTTTTAGAGAATTTATTTTATTTTATTAAAATTTCTAAAGAAGAATAGGCATTTTTGATGATTCTGTTGTAGACTTCCTGTCAATTGGGGATGTCACCTTTTCTTTTGGGTAGATTCCTTTTATTTGTAGTCACACGGGACAGTTGTAAATTTGTCTTTCTTTTACACAAAACACACATGAGATGCATCGATAAATATAATACAAATAATCGCTGTCAGCCACTGTTATTCTAGAAGTAAACTGAATGTATTTGAAATGAAAGTTCTTGAGACTAAAATCACGTATAAAATGACTTGAAACCATAGCTAAAGGAGGCATTGTCTGCTCTCCCCTTCATTTAAACGGGGTATGCTTTGCGAGACGATGCACTTGTGTTTCCTGAGTTTCTAACATTTAGAACACAACTGATCGGGAGTGCCGGTACATGCCTTTTGTCATGATTTTGTCATGCCTGAGATCTGGTCTGGGGCAAACACAGAACTACAAACCCACAGCCTCTTTTTACCTTCCAGTGGTCCAGCGTTATCCCGGTTCTGACTGACAAGGAACCCCTCCCCCCCCTCCCCCGTAAGTGACCTTTTCCATCTCCGTTCAGCCGGCCAATCATGCGCTCTCCCTCTTTCGCTCTCTCTGCTGTCATTGGCTGTCTGGCTTCACCAGTGGGGGCTGGGCTTAGCCACTCTTCGTTTTTCTGGCCTACGGCTCTCTCTGGGTGGGTGTTCAGTGTGTTGTGGTGGCACTTACACCAGTGGGCCGATCGGGGGGAGGCCATTGGTCGCAAACCCAGAGAGGCTCAGGAGGTGCGAGAGACGAGTGATGGGAGAGTGCCTTAATGAATGCCATCATTGGTGGGGCTACCATGTGCTGTCAATCAACAACTCCTGTGAACCAATGGAAATGCTTTCTCGAGCAACACACCAGCGATTGGTTCAAATAAGTGAGTGGCTGATGACGCACGTTAACTCTGCTCATTCTGTGGCTCATGAAGTCTCATTCTCACATGACTGGAGGTAAATCATCTGAGCATCTTTGTAGAAATAAGAACTAACCTTGCATGTCCATCGCCTCAAAGCAAAGCAAAGCAAAGCAGCTGATGACTTGTCTGATTACTGATGGAGTCCTTTTTTTCCCCCATTGCATGCTTGCTTGCACACACACTAACATGAAGATCACAGCATCTTTTAAATTGGTGACCCCACGTCAAATAGACTGCCGGATTACACATTTGCAGGTGAGTTGCTATAGGGGGCGCAGCTCAAGGCTTGGAAACCGGTTTGCATTTCGGGGGCTCCTGGCGCAGTGGGTCCCGGGAGTTCCCTCATGACCCCAAAGGGTGGAAGGGTCCTGCCCTCTCTCCATGCCTTCACCCACCGGGATTGGCCACTCAAACTCCGAAGGTCGGGACCGCACCCCAAATGAACTAACGCATGCTGTTCCTCCCTCCATCTCAACCCCCCTCCCCCCTCCCTCTCCTCCCCCCCCCCACACCTGCAGTGACCCCTTTCTGGAGCTCAATCTCAGGTCAGCCATCGCCGACGACCGTTCCGTCCCCATCTTCTATTAGCGGGGTCGTCCTCCTCTCCCGCTCACAGAATCGACTCTTCTGGGGGATGGGGGAGGTGGGGAGGGGGAAGGGAGTGGCCTTCCCCCCCTCCCCTACTCTCTCATGACCACACCCTGAGGACACAGCGCCCCGCCCATCACCATCTCAACTTCAGGGCCCGAGCACCTGCGCAGTTTCAATCTCCCCACCTAAGCGTGAGGAGGGAAGAGAGACACGGGCCACACTTTACACAAAACGTGCATTCATAAAGCCTTCAGAAAACATGCGTTACATCTTCATCAACACAGCCTAACTCCTTTTATTACTCAATTTATTAGCGTTTGTGCAGGAAATGTACTTGGTGTCATGTCACGTGAAAATATAATTTGTACATAACGTGTCATGTGGTCCTTCATAAAGCATTGCATTCTATATATTCATTGTTTGACATTGGTACACATGTTATGACATGTGTTATGACACATGTTATAACGTGTTAGTAAAGGTGTTATACATGCTTTATGAAGGCTTTAGGAATATGTGCTTGTGTAACATGAGACCACAATGTGTACTGAAGCGTGTTATAAATACCCGAAATACCTTGTATGGTACGCATACTTACAAAGCTTCATGGTAAAGGTAGCTCTTGCTGTTTGCTCTTACCTTCTGTTGTTTTTTTTTGTTTCTTGTTCTGCATTTGGCCGACGGAACTGTTTGTGCCGTAGATTTTGTTTCCAGAAGTTACAGCACGCACACGTGTATTATAAGTGATAGGAAAATATGGCAATGAATTTCTTTTTCTTTCTGCAGCCATTTGAATTACTGCTGCCAAGAGCTTTCTATTAGTACTTATTTTTAAAACATTTATAAAACATCCATTAAACATTTGTTTAGATTTTAGTATGCTGGGACTGGAGACAATCAAACGAACCTGCGTTTCTCCAGGTAAAAAAAAAAAAAAAACACGTAGATTTTTTTAATGCTATAAGGGTTTAAAAGTTTTGTACAAATACTGAAAATGTTTGGACCTTTTTTGTTTGTTTATGATTTGACAAAGTTATTTATGATTGTGTAACTTTGTGTACTGCTGTTAATGTTGTTCTTAATATTGCTCTTGCGATTGCTGTGATAAGACGACAACAGTACCTGCACACAGTTCCAGGAACATAGATGTGTGGGCAAAATGGATGGTTTTCCCCTTTAAAGCAATCAGTGGATAGACCTGGGGTCAGTCAGAATTTAATCACTTATATTTAGTTGTGGTCTTCTTTTTCTTGAAAATGTATTAGAATGACTTTCTGTGAGTTCTGCTGAATGAGGGTCTATTATGAGTCTAGTGTGTATGGGGTATAATTCATACCATCTATTGATTTTAATTTCAAATCCAAATACTGGTGTTATTGTGTCTGCTGACGTGTATATACAGTACTGTATTTGTAGGAAAAAAATATGTTTGCGTTGGGGAAGATTTGTAAGAATTAGCCAATTGTTTTCGTTGTGTGTATATACATATATATATATATAAGTTAAAAGGTAGTTCTGCTGGCTTAAGTTTCCAAGGCTTCACTGCAAGTTTTCATCGATTCCGGATGGGGTACGGTGGTTATGGATGTTCGTTACTGGACCGCTCATACATAGACTGAAGATTCAAGATACCCGAGTGGTGACGGAGAGGGAACGTGGGACGATAGTCTCTTCCTGTTAGTCGACCCTGCGGTTATGAAACGTAAGACGCCATAGTGCGATGAATGGGTTAAACTGCCGATAAGGGTGCTGAACCATTCTGAATGCCATAGCCGATGGTTGTGTTTGTGCGCTAACCCTCCGCCCTGTGGAAGCGGTGAAATCACCGCCGCTTGCCCGCAAGCTTCTGCTCTAGCCTTGCAGTAGTTTCACCGTATGCCGGACCCGGTGCACGTGCGACCGACGGGGCGCTTGGACGAGACAACATTCCGCGACGTTTCCGTGTTGCTCTCGCGGTGTCTCGCGAGAGCGTCCGCGCGCTTTAACTGTGCCTTGCACTGCAGTCGTTGGCTTTCCGTGCGCTTAGACAGAAAGCCCTTGTAGGCGACTTGGATAGCCGAGGAACCAAAGCACAAAACAACCAAAACTGCAACTTGCTTCGATTACTTCTGATACTGCAACGTGTTATTATTAGTATTATTTTTTTATTTGTTACAAAATATCGTAGTTTATTCCCTGCCTAGACGTATGCTGGAAATAAAGAATAGAAAATCTAAAGGACTGCTGTAAAATCGTAAAAACGCATACTACGGTCTCGCGGAACGTTTCGTTCATGTCATACAGCATGGACTAAAGGACAGATTAACACTTCTTGTTTTTGTGTGTGTACTTTTATAGAGTAGGTGAAATAGGCTGTGTTCTTTTGTCACGCAGTTGTGTGTGTGTAAATAGAGGTTTCGCATCAGCATTTGACGTCAAGATTGTTGAGCACCATTGCGTTCTTATAATACACGATAGGATACAGAGCAGAGATGCGCTGCCGAGGCAGTGTCGTTATGGCTAAGGTCCCAGTGTTAGAAACTGTGCAACCGCTATGGTGGATGATGGTGGAGAAACCGTACACCGGACACTAAATGATCGGTGTCATCTTCCCGTGTACGAGTAAACGGAGCGTGCGTTCTGTGTGTGTGTGTGTGTGTGGCGGATGCGGGTGGGTGCGTGAAGAAGCGAGATGGATTGATTTTTTTTGTTTGCTATTATTGGGACAAAAAGGACCTTGAAATGATATTTTTTTATAAAGGGTTGTGTTGTGTGTGTGTGCGCGTGCGCGCGTGTGTATGCACGCGCGTTCAAAAATCTCGATAACATATTTTTCACGTTTCCTGTTTTGTATGTATTGTCTTTCTTTCCTGGTGGTTGCTCTGTGCTCACCTGCGCTGTAAAAACCCGAATTACTCTGTATAAAATGGAACAAAATAAAGTTTATGAAACTATGACTTATATTTTTTCCCCCCATGTTGTTTTGAATATATTAACATTGAACATTTCAGCCAGTGTGGTGGACTTCACCCAAGGATTGAAGAGTCAAACTCTGGACTATCCACAACCCGTAGCTACCACCATCTTGCAGTCTTTACATTATTACAGAATTACATTATGCATCTGCTTAGCACACCCCTGCCCAGGGTGAGTCATATACCTTCAATTTGAAATTGAATTAATTTACTCAGTTGAATATTTACCAAACCAATTTGGGTTCAGGGCGTAGTTCAAATAAACAGTAGGCTAATGGTGAAATATACAGTCACAGTAATGGTCCCACCAAAACTACAAATGTGTGTTTGTATGCACAATGTAGACCTTTAAACACTGTTCCCCAGGACATCTGCTATGCCTGTACATGCTCTTTAAATAGGGTGCCAACTGTTCAAAGTGGGTACATGGAAATTGCAAGCATTAACAGACAGAGTCCTACAAGTTTTAAAGTTGTACTTCAGTTATAAACAGACTGTAATATGGTCCATACATAGCTAGCACATAAAACCGTTCTACAATGTCATATTAATAAATCTCAGAATAACAAGGACATAAAAATAAAATAAAAACCTAAAAAAAAATAAAAAAAATGTATTTGATTTATTGTTTTTACATGGTACAGTAGCCGCGTGATTGGTGGAGGATGGAGAGCCTGTGACAGGTGACTCAGCGGGGGGATGATGTCACAATTGGTGCAAGGCCAAAAGACGCTCCTTTTCCCTTCACCTGCGATACTGGAAACCCAGTAAGCTACCGCTTAGACACATCCCTTTGGCAATAACGAACTTACAATGTATGCGTTCTTCCATAAACAGGCTTGACATCTATGTATAGAACCTTGCAGTAGTGCAGACATACTGGCTAATTCAAATTGTGTCCAACGGTTGGTTAGAGAATACTGTGCTGAACCCCTAAAATGACAAACCCAAAATACTGATTTGAGGTACTGGATTTGCAGACTCCAAACAGAAAGGTGAGGAAGAGACCATGCACCTGTAGGCTGGCAGGCACTATGCTTCTGACCTACAGCAAAATTAAGCCATTGCCGCTTATGCGCAAAAGTTACATTTATATGTCAATTAATCTGTCACTGTAGGCAACAAATGGTTCACAACCCAGATATAACCAATTCACAATTTGCTATTGATTACCATTATCAAAAAGTAGCAGATATGTTAAAATGTGAAAACCAAATATAAGGAATACCTTTTAATATCCATCCATTTCACTTTTTTATATTATTGCCACTGTATACTTAATGTTTTTTGTATTCAGCATTTGGAATATATATATATGTATGTACAGTACCAGTCAAAGGTTTGAGTACACCTTCCATCTGGATTATGGCTAATCGGGCACTCCTTCATTCTTCAGCAAGATAACAACCCGAAACACACCCTGAAGTTGTGCAAGAACTGTCTGGTGAAGGAGGAACGTGAAGGACAACTCAAACTAATGACCTGGCCTGCCCAGTGACCAGACCTCAATCCCATATAACTTGTATGGGATGAACTGGACAGAAGAATCAAAGCAAAGCAACCCACAAGTGTCTCTGGGAATTGCTGCAGGAGAGCTGGGAAGACTCTGGGGTGATTTCCTGCTGAAACGTATTAACCAAATGGCCCGTGTTTGTGAGGCTGTTATCATGGCAAAGGGTGGCTATTTTGAGGAATCCAATATTCAATTTCCAATTCAATGTTCTTGAACATTGCTTTGATGTTCCTTTTGTTTATTGTTACATGTGTCATTTTCAAGCATTTACAGAAATCTATACGGTGTAAAATATTGTCAATTATGAGATAAACCTAGTTTCCAGCAGGTGTACTCAAACCTTTCACTGGTACTATATACATATATATTGAAATGTTTATTCCTTATACAAACTTCATAATTCATCATATATTTTTGTAAGAGAACTCAGCTGAACAGAAAGAGACAGAAACACTGTCATTATGACTGCTACATAAATACCTCCCAGATTATGAATAATCTCTTTACAGTTACCACTTGTAGTATAATATCTGCACTGGCACAGTAGAATTTCACAATGATGTACATTTAAATTCACTGTAACCTCAGATTTGCGTTCGGTTCTCCGCCTGTCGTCTCAAAACGACTTCGCTGTTAGGGGGAAAAAAATAGATATACTACAACAGTCCTATGCCTAAAACCGCATGATATTCCACGCATATCTTATGCACTTTCATGAAACGTGACCATTGGTCATCGAGTTATGAATGTGTCATTTGGACACAGACATTAAGGGCAGATTCACTACTAAGCCACAAACGTGACAGGAATGTAAGCCCTTTCCAAACTCCCGAAAGCACTTCTTTTCGTTCCATTCGGAGTTCGTCTGGAGATCCACGGAGACGGAGTCAAACAGACGGCAGGTCTGACGGGACGTTCGGCGCTCTAGTTTCCCGCGGTCACGGGACGAATGTGAGATGGGTTTAGAAAAGAAAAAAATAAACTTCTTCGCGGTTGACCCGTGGAAAGCTCATTCCATCCTCCTATAAAACCGCTTACAGCACCTCTGCCAAGCGTCTTCCTCGGGGCGCGTGGCCCCTCCTCCTCGGGGCTAGATACTGTCACATCGCAGAGGCAGTGGCACAACAACAGGACGTTAACAGTGACAGTAACAGGAGTTACGGGGGGGGGTGGCCAAGTGTAGCGTCGTCATGGTAACCACTGGCTCTCCTCTCTCGGTCTCTGCCGCCTCTTGAAGGGACAAGGGCGAGAGACCCGGGGAAGGTTTTTATTTTTTTTAATTTTCATTTATTTATTATGTATCCCCCCCCCCCAGTTCTGTTTGTCACCACATTAAGGAGTGTCAGACTGGCAGCGTGTATCGACTCTTGACAAACCAACTGCCACAATTCACACAAGAGACTCCATGGCTGAAATTGAAATGTTTTTTTGTTTCGTTTTTCCCCCCCTTAGCCTCTGCATCATCAAGTTGAGTCTCAGTGTCAAGTCCCTCTAGATAATCGTGTTTCCTTTTTTCAGAAGATAAATCAGCACCCCTCCCACCCTCTGTCGTCCCCAATGTCTCTTCTTTTCATTTTTTGGGGGGATGTGGGGTCTTCTTTGAGTTCTCACAGCAGCATTGGATCGGACCACACAAGGGCATTCTATTCACTGGCTCCAGCACTGTAAAGCATCACCTGCCTGCTCTGTAACAGTCTTTTACGGTCTGACCAATGAGCACGTGGGTGGACCAAGGTCTGACCAATGAGTATGTGGATGGAACATGGGTGACCAATGAGGTGAAGCAGCCTACAAATTTGCTTTACGTTTGTTTCGATTTTGTCCATTACACAAAATGGTGACCTACAGTAAATGCGCTTCAGTGCTGAATGCAACATATAAGTTATACTCTCAATGTAAGTTTATATATATATATATATTGGTTACATGTATTTTGTATAATTATATATAGATTCCCTTTTATTATTCACTTTGTTGCTGACGTTGTGGAGGGTCCTCCACCCCCACAATCTCACGGTGTCCTGGAAGGGCACACCCTAGTGTTACGAGGCACTGGGACAAAACCAATCACTGAAGTTTGGGGACCTCAATTTTAAAAGCTCAAAGAAAAGAAGTTGAAGGCAGTATGTGTATGTGTATGTAAGAGATTACACAGGGCACCCTCATACACATGCGCATACACACACACACACACACACACAAACACACATGCACGCAGACACACACACGCACGCACGCACACACACACACACACACACACACACACACACACACACACACACACACACACACACACGCATGCACGCACACACAAACCCCCTCACTCTACCCATCTTTGCTGCTCCCTATAGGATAAAGAGAGGGCCATTATGTAATTGATGGGACTGGACAGGGAGCGGCTGGGGTCAAAGATCAGAGGTCAAATTCAGGCTAAATTGAGATTAAAATCAGAGAACTCCTATCAACAAGACATCACTTCTGACTGAGCCTTTGCAAGCTTGTCAGGCCAGCATAGGTTTCAAACCTCATTTCACTTGATTTGATCACCATTTCTTGTGACCAACCTCCAAGCCAAACTATCTGAATAAGAAATAAATATTGGTGTAAAAGGGTCAGCCCAAGGTGTTTTTTTGATGTCATGTCAGGTCATGTGGTATGTGTGAATAAATACCTTTTTTTAAGAAAACCTTGTCGTGATGTTGTACTTGTGTTGTTTCGTTCAAAATCAACACCAGTCTTGGCCATTGTAATGGTGAACCTGTTCGCATGCTTAAAAGGTCTGAAAACAACGCCGGACTGATGAGGTCTACTCATTCCCAATGGCTCAGTCGGACATCCTGTTGAGAGGCGACGCTCGAGAGTGAAAGTGCTCGAGAGTGGTAAATATTTTGATGTAAACCTTAAAATTACATAAGGCGAGGCTGGCATGGTCATGGGGAGTTGGGTGGGGTGAGGGGGGGTAGGTAGGTCTGTACTGGGTCAGAGCGGGGTTTCTGACCGCAGGGTTTGCGGTTTGAAACCCAAGCGGAATACTGCTGAAACGGGGCAGGCGCCAGGCCATTGGCTCGGGGCGATCATGTGATCATGTGATGTCAGGAGAGGCGAGGTCATCAATTGTGAAACGGATCCCCTGTGGAGTTCACGTCGGAGTCGGACACGTGGGTGATGGAGAAGCGCGAGACGCTGAAGCGCGAGTAGGGCGTCGCCGGCGTTGCCGCGGTTGCCAGGGGGTGCTCGGGGGCCTCGGGGGGCGGGCTGGGGGCGGGCTGGGGGCCCCGGGCTCCGCAGAGTCTGACAGCGTGGACGAGGGACTGGGCGTCAGGTGGAAATCATCCTCCCATTCAAACCCTCCACCTGCGCACAGAGAGGGCTGTGTCAGCATCCAATGTCAACCAGTTAGGGCCTGCAATGAACACACAGTGCCCCTTTTAGAGTCTACACCCTGTCTTAAAAATGTCACCTTTCGCTGGCTCACAGCCTGAAATTAGAACATATTCAATCAGACTTTTCACACCTTTATTTACGCTTCCAAGTGAGAAAAAAAATTCTCTGAACATTGATTAAAAATGAAAAACTAGAATAACTTTGATTGATAACGCTGGAAGTGGAAGGTACATGGCACCACCAGGACCTTGCCTAGATCAGGCTGTCCATCCAGGCTGGATGACCAAGTGAGAAGGAGACTGATCAGGGAGGCCACCAAGAGGCCAATGGCAACTATGAAGGAGCTACAGGACTTTATGGCAAAGAGTGGTCAATGTGTGCATGACAATACAGAAAGCTCTCTATAATTCTGCTCTGTGTGGTAGGGTGGCAAGAAGGAAGACACTACTCAAACAAGTCCACATTCAGCCCCGTTTGAGGTATGCAAAAAATACACTCTGAAGATTCTGAAGCCATGTGGCAAAAAGTGTTGTGGTCAGATGAAACCAAGATAGAATATATTCGTCTAAATGCAAAATGTTATATTTGGTGAAAACCCAATACAGCACATCACCCAAAGAACACCATCCCTACTGTAGAGCATGGTGGTGCAGCATTCTGTTATGGGGGTGTTTCTCATCAGCAGGGACTGGGGCACTTGTCAGGATAGAAGGGAAATGGATGGAGCAACATACAGAAAAAATTATTTAGGAAAACCTGCTGCCCTCTGAAAGAAAGTTGAAATTGGGAAGGAGTTTCACCTTTCAGCATGACAACGACCCAAAGCACACAGCTAAAGCAACAGTGGAGTGGCTAAATAACAAAAAGGTGAATGTCCTTGAGTGGCTTAGTCAGAGCCCTGACCTAAATCCTATTGAAAACCTGTGGAATGACTTGAACCATCGATGTTCCCCACACAATCAGACTGAGCTTGAACAGTTCTGTAAGGCAGAAAGGGCAAATGTTGCCCAAACTAGGTGTGCAAAGCTGGCAGAGACATATCCAAATGCTCATGGCTGTAATTCAAGCAAAGGGTGCTTCTACCAAGTACTAACTCACCGGGTGTATCAATCCAAGTTATTCTAGTTTCTTATTTTTCTAATGTTCCGAAATGTGTCGAATTTTTTTGTAGGGTAAAAATGTGTAAATAAAGATGGAGGTGGAAAAGGTCTGATTTAACACGTTTTCATTTCAGACTGTAAGGCAACAAACGGTGACATTTTTGAGACGAGGCGTAGACTTTAAAGGGGCCCTGCATAGCCTGAGAAACCTCTCCCATCTCAATCTGTTTACTGAAGCTGTTAAAGGGAGGAGAACGTCAAGCTTGTGTGAAAGGGTGCTTCCATTATGTTTTTTCAGTTCAACTTGGCAAGTCGATTTGGTGATTGCTGAGCTTGTGTATCTGCTTGCGAGGAAAGAAAAATGCATAGACTTGCATTTATTTGTAGTTCAAAATGAAGGACACGTGTTGATATATTGCAGGCATGTGTGTTCTAGCTCGTTTCATTGTCTCAAATTGCTCTAACTTGCTCTAGGTTACCCCACATTTCTCTGTATTTCTCGGCATTACTGCCCCCCCTCTCATCACTACACATCACTTTGCACCACATCCACACTCTTACTCTCTTCTGAAATGTTGCCGTCTGAAGAGTCGTCTGAAGTGCTGAGCCTGTCCTGGGGGCGTGTCTCCACATCCTCTGCGCCCCGCCCACTAGACTCCGCCCCGGGTGGGAAGCCATGCTCCGCTAGCTCCTGGGTGGGGCTCTCCTGCAGGGCCAAGTCACAGCAGGTGTCACTCTGACCAATCACAGAAAGAGCAGGGGTCATTGTGACGAATCGCAGGGAAAGAGCAGGAGTCATTCCGACCACTCACACTCAGAGCAGGAATCATTCCGAACAATCGCGGTCAGAGCAGAAGTCATTCTAACCAATCACAGTTAAGAGCGGGAGTCATTCACATCAATCAGAGTCAGAGCAGGAGTGAGTCGAATCAATTCGATTCATGCGCTGGACCGAGCTTAACCGCTTAGGGACAAGGCAGTGATCGCTTGAGGATGCCACTGATTTGCTCACGAACATCGCTGATCATTATGGCGTCTGTCAGGTAAGAGCGGCATAGGAGTAGACTTACCTGGTCGAACAGGTAGACGGTGACGTCGTCGAAAAACGAGACAGCCTTCTTCTTGTGCTCCAGCTCGTCGCAGAGGGACTCGGTGAGCAGCGTGGGAATCCTGAGCAGGCTGCGCAGCCGGCATGCGTCGCTGCGGTCGCTCACCACCACGGGCACTGCCTGGCACTCCTCCTCGCTCTCCTCGCTGGGCTCCTGCACGCTGTAGCTGCGCAGCTCCTCGTCCGACTCCTCGCTGTCCTCCGACTCCCTGTCCTCCCAGTCCGCCTCGTCTCGCGTCCCCGTCCTCCTCCTCCGCTGGGGACGACGCCTCACCGCCGTCCGCCGTGACGGTGCTGGCAGGAGACTCGGAGGAGGACGAGGAAGGGGACGGGACGTCGCCAGACTCGGGGAGCGCTTCCTGCTCCTCGTTTGAGTCTTCCTCTTCTTGCCGCTCCTCCTCTTGCTCCTCCTCCTCCTCCTCGTCCTCGGTCACGCCCTTCCAGATGTGGTCATTGCCGCCCCCGGCGGAGTCCTGGTCCCGCTCCTTTTGTCCGCCCTCGCTCTCGACCGCCGTGAGCGTCTCTGTGCCGTCGCACCTCGGTTGGGCCTCGGGGTCCCCTGAGCCCTCCTCGCCCCTGTCCCCAGTGGCAGGGCACTCCTGTAGCGTGGACGAGCTTGCGGTGAGAGCGGAGGAGGAGGAGGCAGAGGCAGAGGAGGCGGAGGAGGAGGAGGAGGAACATTCAGAAGCAGGCTCCTCCCCCGAGTGCTCGGGGTCCAGCCCCAGGCCCTCGTCCTGAGAGGACTCTTTGGTCAGGCACCCCCCCATCTCGGGGGGCGAGGGGGAAAGCGTGGAGACAACGGGGCCTGCAGGGGAGTCGCTTTTCCTGTCAGGGCATGTTTTCCCCGCATCCTTCTCAAAGAAAATCCTGGTCTCCTCCGAGCTGGCTAGACGTTCTCCTCCCTCCTCCTTTTCTAGGGGAAGGTCAAGCCCTTCCCTCCTTGCAGACAGGGTGGGGTCCCCCTTTTCGGCCTCCTCCCCCAGACCCTCTGGGAACTCTCCCCCGCCCTCGTCACGGGGAAACCTCTCGTTCTCTGTGTCGTAGTCGGAGAAGTAGGCCGAGTCCCTGTATGGGTTCTTCCCACTGAGCCCGGTAAGTTGCGGCTCGCTACTGCCAGGGGACGTACCCGGCGAGACCTCGTCCACGATGTCCACCTGCAGACCCACCTCATCCTCCAGCCCTCCTGGCTCTGAGTCCGTGACAAGGGGGTTTTCCCTGGGGGCAGGGCGAATCCCTCTGGCTCACGGGATTCGGGGGGCTCTTTCGGGATGAATTCAGGAGACTCGTTGTTCTCTGTGTCGTAACCACTGTCCAAAGCTTTGGGCTGGGCGGAGGGGCAGAAAGAGGCGGGACTGAAGGCCTCACAGGAACTGGCAGCGGAGGTCAGCACCACGGAGTCCACAGAGTCTGGAGTCCCCGCCTGCTTCTGCAGGGGCAGGGCATCGGTCTGCTCCGCCAGTGGCAGGTCCGTGAAAACACCCGAGGTGATGTCTGTGATGAAGTCGTCGTCGCTGCAGTCCTCAATGTCCACCATGCTGATGCTGGAGCAGCCAGTCCCCACCCCACTGTCTGACTCCGATATGACTGCGTGATGGGATGGCCTTTTCCCCGAGGGGGGCGCAGCCTTGGCAGCGGCGATTCTGATAGCATGTGCCTCTTGCATCGCTGCTCCCCCATTTTCGTAAAACGCTCTACCCATGTCAGAGTTCTCGTCCCACAGCTCTGGGGATGCCTTGGTTATTGGCAAGATATCCTCTTCCTCTTCCATCTCCAGGACCTTTGTGTCTTTAAGGCCACTGGCCTTCACCACGATGCCCGAGAGTGGCTCTATAAAAGGAGAGGCGCTCTCTCCCATCAGGTGGCATTCATGGCGCGACGCAGAATCCTCCCCACCTTCGTAGCACCAGTTAATGTACGTACCGGGCTCAGCAGATGATGTCAGTAGGTGTGGTTTATAAGGGCATACTAAGCTGGCGTCATCAGCAGTGTCCTCTAAATAGGCATGGGGCCGGTATGACACAGGGCTCTCTTTGGCGGCCCTTATATCTGGCCATCCATCTGTGCAAGGCGTGGCGATGCAGTGGAAGTCCACATATGCTTCCCCGGTGGCCCTGAGCGGCCCCCGGTCAAAAGTTGAGCTGTTATTGTTGGCGGAGTGGTTGGAGGCCCAACTGCCAGCCTCTCTGTTCAGGAACGAGTCCACCTCATCCCCGGCACTGCGATCCCAGTCCTGGTCTTGCCGCCACCCCCCGGCCACCACGCCATCCTCGGTCTCAATCTCGATGCTGATGGAACAAGCCCCGGATGCCGTATGATGGTGACTGGCCACAGCCTCGCAGCCACCCTCCAGGTCGAGCTGCCCTTGGCAGGGGCTGCCGAGGGACGGCGAGGTGTCCAGGGGGCTCTCTGGCTCCCCCTTTGCCCGAGGAGGACTGCGCGACCCCCAGCTCCCCCGTAGGACCTTGGGAGGAGGGGTCCTTCGGTGGCGGGCGGCCCTTCCCCAGCGAGCGCGAGGGCGAGTGCTCGTAGTAGAAGCCCTCTCGCTCCTCGTAGGAGAAGCACTGCCCTGACTCCCACGGCCCCACAGGGCTCCCCCAGCCGCCGCCTGGCCCAGCAGGGGCTCCATGGTGAGAGAGACCGCCGGGCTGGCGTCCGAGTCGTAGACGGCGGCCCTGTGAGCGTCTGCCAGCCAGTAGGAGCCAGCAACGCGGTCCTCCGCGGCCCCGTACCCGTCACAGTCCCCGCCCTCGAACCCAGGGCTGTGGTCCAGGCGCACGGCGCTCTCTACAGGCTCCTCGATGCGGATGTAGTACTCGCTGCCCACCGAGGGACTGTGGGCGCTCAGCACAGGGACCACGCCGGGCGTGTGCAGGGGCTTGGGCTCATAGCAGGATGGGGAGACCCCCAGGGTGAGCCCCTCGCCCCCACTCCTCCCGCCCTCAGGGGGGTAGTAGATGTCCTGGTAGTGGGGGTTCCCTTGGCCCAGCGGGCCGCTGGTGGAGGCGGTGTGGAAGGGCCGCTCGGGCCCGGCCTCCTCCCACTTGTACTCGAAGCTGAGCCCGTGGCTGGTCTCGGTCACCGTCAGGATGTCGTCGCCCGCCTCGCCGTGGAAACCATCCCCGGTGGCGAAGCGCTCCAGGAGGGGAAAGGAGGAGGAGGAGGAGGATGAAGGTGCGGGCTCTGCTGCCGAGGCGCCATGGCCCATACCGGGTCGCAGGGAGTTCCAGCGGCTCTCAAAGTCCTCCTCCGGCTCACTGGAGCCCTTGGCACACAGGTAGCTCAACAGCAGGTGAACCTCCTCCACGCTTGGCCTCTGGTCCGGCTGCAGCCAGCAGAACTGCATGACCTCGTACCTGAGAGAGAGAGAGAGAGAGAGAGAGAGAGAGAGAGGTGGGGGGGGGAGGGGAAAGAAGAAGAGAGAGAAAGGTAGGAAGAGAGGAGAAGTGAGAGGAAATGGGATGAGACAGTGAGAAGGACAGGGAAAGAAGGAGGAATGGATGGACGGTAGGAGAAAGAATATGAACGATAAAAGAAGAAAGATGCAAAGAAGAGAGAGAGAAAGAGAGAAAGAGGGAGAAATAGATGATGACTCGGTTTGTAGGCGAAGGGGAGAGCGTGGAGAGGACGGGGAGCTGCTTTTCCTTGCAGGGCACATTTATACTTCAAAGGGGTGATCATATTTACATTTTGATTGAAATCTATCATGCAAAACTGGAAGTTATCAATCATATCAGATGGGGAATTTAATTTGCATCTCTGGTGAATGTCCACTCTAATGATAATCAAATTGACATATGTAGATATATATATATATAGAGTAATAATAATAATAATATAATATAATTGAATTTTTTTTATGCAGTACTAAAATGGAAAAAACATTCTCAGAAATGGAGGCAGCGGTAGGTCGCTCTCAGTCATCAGTGTCATCAAACGCGGCAGTCGCGCGGAGGTGCGGCGATACGGACGGCTCGAGGACAAGGGCGTGGCCCGTGATTGGCAGAGGAGCGGGGAAGGAGGGGGCGCCGATTGTCTCACCAGCGCTCGGACAGGGGCACCTTCAGCAGCGGCTTGGGCAGTTTGAGCTGCTGTTCCCTCACGGCGTAGGCCAGCACCTGCCTGTCGGAATAGTGTCGGTACGGCTGGTTGCCCAACTCAAACAGCTCCCAGATCGCCACCCCCAGGGACCTGCAACATTCAGAGCACACCCCTGTCAGTCGTGGCATTCCCAAAAATGTAGTCCCGCCTCTCTCAGTGTTTCCTAACAAAGTTTAAAAATTACCTATTATTATTCCGTATTTTAAGAGTGCAACCCACCCCCAAATGTAACCAGTGAATTTTAATATGCATATTTGCGATAAGTACGCTGATTGTCAGAGCGTTTCTCTCTCTCCCTAGCTCCATTAGCTTTTCAGTTAGGCGGCTTTTGCTCCCGGCTGGTGACGGTGCCGGCTGTATACATTTTCACCATTCTTTTTTTTATTTTTTGTTCCCTACCAACACCCATGCAGGAATCTTAAGAACATAAGAATACTTCTTATGGGCCGTTCGGCCCATCCAGGCTCGTCATGTCCTAATCTAAAGAGCATCCAGTACTGCATCTAGCCTGGACTTGAATAGCCCAAGCATTTCTGCCTCTACTACCCAACCTGGCAAGCTGTTCTAGGCATTGACAACTCTCTGTGTCGAGAACAACTTCCTAATATCCGTGCGGAATTTGCCTTTAACTATCCACCTGTTGTTTGTTCTGCTGACCCCACTTATCTTAAAACATGCACAATCGTTCCTCCCCAGGGCTGAAGAGCAGCACTGAAACATAAATACACGGGGAGGAGGAGCGCTCGTTTTCAAGTGCAACGCGCTCGTTCAAGTGTATCCTTCCCTCCCTGGCAGTGACGACACCATCGGTTTGCACGGATTCATACCTTATTTTGTTTGCGCCTCTGGCACGCCATCGATCCGTCTGTACGCCTGGACTAACTTGAATAACGATGTTGATTCAATAGTGAATAACGAAGTATCCCACGCGTTTCACGTCATCTCGCTTCCGTTCCGGAGAGTATTATTATTTTATTCTTATTATTATAGCGGTTTTCCTCCATTTGTGGCACATGGCTTAGTAAGTGGTGTACGTGTCAGCGATCTTTCTCGGTTTGTGGTGTGCACAACAATGCCTTTTTTTTAACGGTTTTGAGTATAATAGCATAACAGTGAACTCTGTGGGCTTGTTGTGAGGCCGTATAACAAAAAACACCTTCACGCCCCGGTGGTGAGATCACTCGGGGAGCGTGGACGAGGGTACAGTGCTCGATTCACGGTGCCGAAGGAGCGGGAGGGAGCACAGGGCTCGATTCACAGCGCCCGGGGGGGGGGGGAACAGCGACGCCATTGTTTTCCCGCCACAGCGCGAGAGGCGGCCAGAGGCTGTGGGCCGGGGCCAGATGGTCGCCGTGGCGATTGCCCTTACCAGACGTTGCTATGCTTGGTCTGGTCCACCACCAGCAGGTTGCCGTGGACTTCGTCTATGAGTTCCGGGGCGATCCAGCGCAGTGGCACCCACAGCTGGTCCGGGGTCACAAAGTAGTCCTCCTAACAAGGGCACAGGTTTGTCAGGGGTACAGGGGGTACAAGGGGCACAAGGGGTACTGTGGTGTTATGGGATATATGGAGAAACTGGAGATTCGGTGGGTAAGAGGAGCAGCCCTACTAATAGCATCTATATTATATTTCAATCAGTAAAAAGGAGCACAGCATGCAGCTTTATGCTTTTATAATCTTTTGTCTTTCTCTGCGAAAGGCTAAAATGCTCAATTTAGAGTTCATTGAGCAAACACTCCCTCTGCATTAAACATTCCTGTAGCTTTGCCCGTGGTTTATAATGCAAATGCAATGAAAAATCACTCTCGCTCCTATCCACGAACACGATTCTTCCCGGCGTTGGACATTTTCGACACAATTTCTCAACTGTGTTCAGCGCCGATATTTCTATTTCTTTTCTGGTTGCCAGCTCAAATGTTTTTTTAATTTCTTTATTACATTTTTTTTTATTAGTATTGAATTATTACTATTCTTTAGATATTGATGCACTCTCACACTGATACAGGGATCCTCTGTTCCAGAGGTGGGCTCTCGCCAAAGGTGAGCCGTAGTAAAAACCCTCTCAAAACAGGACCTTAGCAGTGTGAGAGAGAAGCTGTGGCTCCTCCCACGCTGTAGCTCCTCCCACCCCACTCACCTTGTACCTGCTGTGCGACAGACCATAATCCCCGATCTTTACCGTCACCTCCGACGTCAGCAGGCAGTTCCTCAGGGCCAGGTCACTGTGGGAGGGAGGAGGGTTTGAGGGGCCGTGACCACACACACACCATCCTGCTCTTAACCGATGCCTAATGTGCACATTTCAACGCCGCCGGCACTGAAATGAAGCAATTCTATCATGCTTAAGAACAAGTACCGCCTCACATGAACTGAATGAGCGTTTTTCTAAGCCCTCCTTCAGAGATGCGCGATACCAGCGGAAGTGTCCATGGCAACAGCCGGCGTTGATGGGGGTAACCCCCGGCAACAAAATCACTGATGCTGGAGTCTGTGAGACTAACTCAAGCAGCATCAGGATATTGTTACCAGGAGAGACCAGCGGAAGACAGGGACGAGTTCTGATGGGACGGCTCTCACCGCGCGCAGTGCTGGCTGACGGACAGCAGGGGGCAGCAGAGCACCAACGTCCCTTCACCCACCTGTGAGTGAAGTTGTGTTTGTGGAGGTGCAGGAGGCCAGAGGCGATCTCGCACGCCATTCGCTGGAGGATCAAGGGGTCAGGGGTCACGGAGTCTGCCGCCCGACAGCTGCGCAGGTAGCCTTTCAGGTCCCCCTGTGAGGAGGGATGGGGAGTGACATAGTGATGCACTCTCTCTTGCTCAAATTCACATTCAAGATTCAGATTTATTGGCATATCAAATGTTCTTGTATTGCTAAACTGCATCATTAATGATATCAGGACAATCATCAATAACAATAATAATAATTGAGGGGGGGGCATTCATTAATAACTTACAACAGTAATAATAATAATTGTAAAAAAATAAAATAAAATATTTTAGGGGCATTGTGATGGCGTTTGTGCTCCTTTGGCCACTAGGGGGAGCAATCACCATTCTCTCAACCAAGGGTCTTGATAAAAAACGAACAAAGCCAACACTGCAACGCTGCGCTGCGATACAGAACATACAGAGCACAGTTCCCCTTTGCTATGACTACCATGGCCGATGCCAGCGGTCCTGGTTAGAGCCCCAAAGACAAGGCAGCCCCCTTTCCCCGAAGAGGAA
>JAINUG010000526.1:107500-112500 GCA_029706075.1 Aldrovandia affinis | reverse complement strand
TGTGTTATGGGGGTTTGTTATGGAGGTGTGTTATGGAGGTGCGTTATGGAGATGTGAGGAGGTGTGTTATGGAGGTGTGTTATGAAGGAGGTGTGTTATGGAGGTGTGTTATGGAGGTGTTTTATGGAGGTGCGTTATGGAGGTGTGTTATGGAAGTGCGTTCTGGGTGTCATGGAGCTGTCATTTGGGGTGTGCTATAGAGTTGGATTTTGGGTGTTTTACAGATGAGTGATTTTGGGGGTGTAACATATTGAGTTCACGGATGTCGGCTATAAAAGGTGACCTCTGGTGTTGGAATGAGAGTGCGATTAGTTCCCTTGGCTGGGGACCTTTTTGTCTTTAGCTTGGCGAGCTGATGCTATCTGTTATGATGTGTGGATGGCAGTGGCAGCGTATTTAGAGGCAGCACGTTGGTCTGCGATGCCAATAAAGCATTTGAGAGAGCTCAAATCCCCTCAGTGCATATAAGAACGTGCATGCGCACACAAACACACACAAACACACACACACACGCACACACACACGCGTGAGCGCAGCGTCGGGCGTGGGTGAGCTATTAGTTTCTCCGAGGCCGCGTCTTCCTCCCCCCACGACTCCATCCTTCTGCTATTCTTAGCGCAACCTTTTAGCTTCTCGATGAATAACATCCAACCCTTTCATCCAGCTTGCCATTCAGCAGCAAGCCTTCGCAGGCACAAACCTAGCACCGATGCAGCTCCTTAGCCCCCGCCAGGATCATATAGACCAGTTTCAGATGAGAACCTATCTCATAAGAACCCCTGTCTCATGAGAACCCCTCATTAGAGAAAGCTAGCGGTAAACGGAGCCAAGGACAGATTGCTGCTTGCGCTGTAACTCTCGGCCATTGTAGAAAAGGCCTTATATTAACCGCAAAAACACAGATAACTGTTTTCTGTCCTCACACCAGAGAGTGAGCCAAATCTCCCCAAAAAAGAGATTCAGTACAACATCATAGTACCTGTTTGTGGATTACATTTTTATTTTCACATCTGACTGTTGCAGTACCCCTGACCCCCAGCAGGGCGAGTGAGTGAGCTCACCTTGAAGCCGATGTCCCCCTTCTTGCAGCACAGGCAGGCCAGCATGAGGAAGATGAAGGTGAAGAGGCCCGAGAAGGAAACTGCGACCACGGCCAGAGAGGAGGACCAGGAAAGCTCGCTCAGTGGGGCGCCATCTGCAGGGCACAGGAGGTGGTGTTACATTTTATCTTTATTCAAAACAAGAGTGTGTCATTACATTACATTACATGACAAGCATTTGGCAGACGCTCTTATCCAGAGCGACGTACAACAAAGTGTTAACCGTAGTCAAGAACAGTTTAGCTGAAAGCCACCCTAGTGGGAAGTACAGTTCCTAGGTGCTAGGAGCAACCACATAGTTAAACTAGGACCCTGTAGGTAAATCTGTAGCCACAATTCAAAGGTAGCAATAAAGCAATCAATGCTGAAAATAATGCCTAAGCCTAATACAATATATAAACAAGTAGACATGTGTAATACTGAGCAACTATGTCCCTAAGTTAACAAAAACCGGACTACGGGGAGAGGTGCACATCATTTCTACTACTCCCTGTTACTGTCTCACTATTACTCTCTTTCTCTTCATTTATCTGCAGGGAATGGACCTCCCGTTTTCGGGGGAATTGATCGGTGGCACGGCTCATGGATATTACCAGTTTGATTAACCAGAGGATGTTTCCTCCTGTGTGGTGGGAGTGACAACGCAGGCCTCGTGACAAAACGTCGTGACGATTACAGATATATCGCTTGACCATGTATGTATGCAGAAGCGTTCCACCCCTCTAGGGAAATTGGGATTTCGCGTCACTCATTTTGTAGAGACTGATGGAACACGCTGCCAACTCTTTCAGGTAATGATAGCCCACTGAGTAATGGCCTGCACTCATCTCTGCTGTTAAACCAAGACTGGACGGGCCGCAATCAGGCAGATCCAGGCAACTCCCTGTGAAATCTCACGCTGAAAATGGCCGTAGGCGGAATTTAAATCAGCTTTTCAATTTGCCGTCGCGATCCCAAACGCAATCTGCTCAGTGAATTAAGTTTGCATAACGACGCGCTTCAACAATATAGCTTTTTTTTTCTCCCTCCCTCACCCTCAAATTTTGCACCACGCAGGAGAAGAAAATATGATTACTTCCCTCCGTCGCTGAATTTCATTAGCGGACGGAGAGCTGTAACATTCCTTTGGCGAGCAGCGATTCAAAGCTCGTCTTGTTTTCAGAAACACTGTCCCACAGAATGGCTTTGTGATGCTCGTTTGTCTCGAAGATTGTGACATCACATTGGAGGAATGCACCTGCCCCTGCAATGGTGGCAGCCCCTCCCCCATCCCTCCGCTAAGGCAACGATGCCCTCATACTGTGAGCCTGTGTTACACGAACTCAGGCCAGACGTCACACATCTGGTTTATAGCTATTCAATCACATGGGCTTACAGAGAGATGGAGGGAGGGAGGAAGAGAGGGACAGAGAGAGAGAGAGAGAGAGAGAGAGAGAGAGAGAATGCAGCGAGAGAAGAGAGAGAGAAGAGAGAGAGAGATGATGTCATGTTTTTTTTTTTTTGACATATGTATTTTAACGCTTTAGCAACACAATATCACTTGTCATGCAAATAAAGCAGATTTGAATTTGAATTAGGGAGAGAGAGAGAGAGAGAGAGAGAGAGAGAGGGAGAGAGAGAGAGAGAGGAGAGAGAGAGAGAGAGAGAGAGAGAGAGAGAGAAAGAGGAGGGTGCGAGTGTTGCTGAGATCGCTGTGGATTCTCTGATAGAGAGTCTAGCGGACAGCCCAGGGCAGGGTGCCAGTCGGTGGAGTGCAGGGCGTCTCCCCGGGGTATCCCATCTCCGCAGACCCAACACAGTTTGTCCGGGACGCCCATCTCCTCAGCTCGCAGAGCCTCGCGGTCCACCCCACCACCCCCCCAGCCGGACTGGGCCCACAGTGCCAAGTGTGGCAAGTGTCAAAACCAGAGAGACGAGGGGCCTGCAGTGTGACTGGGACCCAAAGCAAAGCCATTCTTTCATCTGCACAGCGCTGTGGACTATTGAAGCACTTACTCCGCCCGCATCCTCGAGGCTACTTACCGTGCAGTACGCGCGACCCGTCGAAGCCACAGCGCACAGCGCTTAGGCCGAATGAGGTGAGCTAGAAGATCACGGAAGATCTCTTCCGCAAAAGACTCCCACCTTTTCAGACTCCACTACCACTGAATTCTGTACATCTAGCTAATTGTCGTCACCACTGCCTACTTGCTCAACACTATGTATCCCTGCTTACTCAATTTAATAAAAAAGAAAACAAATTACTCATCTTTTCCTTCCCAGTGTTACAGGTGTGGAACGCAGCTGCCTGCAGTGATGTCTATTGCTGTATTACTGCACTGATCTCTTGCACAAACTATGATTGTTCCTACCATGTATTAATGCACATGCTGTATAAGAGCTCTGGATAAGAGCGTCTGCTAAATGCTTAAAATGTAAAATGTAGCTAAAAGTAAATACCTTTCCCCGCGAATGGCTGCGACCTTGAACCCCACCCGTCTATCCCGCGGAGTCCACGCGAGCTTAACTACCACGGTTAGACCGCGGTGTGAAAAGAAGCTGACATCACGCGTTTCGGAGGGAGAGCGCGTGCTCGTCTACGCTCTCCCGAATTGACAAGCGGAGGTTGCAGCAAGCGCAGCTTTGAATACGATAAGGGCCTCCCAAATTGGGGGGGGGAACTGAAAAAAGAAATAGCCACAACCAAACAGAATGAATGGCGGTCACACCATTTAACCATAGCTTATTTAGTATTATCACACATTTCTGTCCTTTTTTTTAGCTGAATTGTTTTGCTTTCTTCTTTTTTTCCACAGTGCAGACTGGTGAGGCTACGGTCAGATCAAGTGCTAACTTGTGAGTGCCCCACGCATTTGGGGGATTTGCATGGAAACAGAACATGAGCTAAGGCTAGCTGGCTGGCTGCATTACGTCTCCTAGCAACACCCCATGGTTACATCCTAAGAGTGTGTCCCCCAAGACAACAACACGCTCAGCCAATTAAAGCGTGCGGTTGTTGCTTACGGTCTTATCATTTACCAAAGTTATTTGTATGGCGTAATGATTACTGAATGTCACACCACCCTACATTTTGGTACGATTTTGACAGTTAGGGCCCCTGCTAGCCTTACAGGGAAATGTGGTTTTATAGTCTGCTTGTGGGGGGTCTGGCGCCCTGCCAGTGGAACGAGCTCAGCTTTTAAATCTTCCCTTAAAACTCTACTCTTTTGTATTTTTCTTATTATTATTATTATTATTAGGTATTATTAATAATTATTTCTTGTTAAGCGCTTGGAATGACTTACCTGTTCCCATGTGTCTATTCTTCCAAGTTTGGACTTGGATTCAGATTTATTTATTTTTATTTCGTTTATTTTATTATTGTATTAACTTTTTTTAAATTGCATTCTCTCTTTGTAAAGCGCCCTGGGTTGTTCGCAAGAATAGCGCTATACAAGAGCTTTTTGTATTGTATTGTATTGTATTATATTGTAATATTAACAATAATAATACCTGCATATTTCCATGGCACATTTTATAACACCTTACAGCTCCCAAAGCAAAAGAAGAACTGAGCTCACAATTAAGAGACATGACGGTGTACTGTGAATCATTTTAGTTATAAAATAAATGTATGAGAAATACAGTACCCTACCCTTTCATCAGGGGGCGCCAACTGAGAAGTCAGGTGTAGTGTAACCTCTTTGAATTTGGCCCTGAATATATCTTTAAAAAAATCACCCTTTACACTGTGGGGGGACGCACATAAATTGTATCCGCAATCTTGTGCTGGCCTTCCCTGCACCTCTCAACGTACAATTTCTTGCAGCCGGCGCAGCCTTGGTAACCTTGGTGGCGTTGCTGTGGAAACGGATGGAATGTATGGCCGGCCCTCCTGTCCGATTGCCTTCAGCAGTAAAT
>JAINUG010000526.1:0-97500 GCA_029706075.1 Aldrovandia affinis | reverse complement strand
CTGCTCTTTCTGTGTGTCAGTATTCCCTCGGCTGGTCTTTTCCTCACGGGCTGTAAGAGCGTGTGTTCTGGACAGAGAGGAAACACATTGTAACGGCCTGAGCGACAGAATCACACTGGCCTTCCTGTGGGACATTCCACTCAAAATAACAACAAAGAGGGAGCGAGAGACAGACAGACAGACAGACAGACGGACCGGTCGACACAGAGACGAACGTGGAGTGAGAGGATTATCATGCCAAACACGCGTGGCCCGTCCTCCCCCATTTTGTCCGCCCAGCCACTTCCTGCTCTCCTCTCCCATCCCTCCGCTCGACGGCGTATTTGTGAGATAACAACAACAAAAACAATGCCCGCATCTTAAGAGCAGATCCTCAATCGGCATCCCAGTGTCACATGCCACCAACTCACCAAAACCCAAGACCCAGCGGCCCTTATGGGGGAATTAGACCCTCATCCCTCTGAAGAGAAGGCTGTGAACCCATGACCCTCCGGGTTCAGAGGGCAGGGAGCCCAGCTGTGCCGGGGTGTATCATCCTCAATCGGGCTTAGCGAGGTTTACCCTGCTCCTCAACTCTTGTTTCAGACAGCTGCTGATCCTCCGGAGAGGGAGAGGGAGAGAGAGAGAAGAGAGAGAGAGAGAGAGCGAGAGAGAGAGAGAGAGAGAGAGAGAGAGAGAGAGAGAGAGAGAGAGAGAGAGAGAGAGAGAGAGAGAGGAAGAGAGAGAGAGGAGAGAGAGAGAGAGAGAGACAGAGAGAGAGAGGAAGAGAGAGAGAGAGAGAGAGAGAGAGAAGAGAGAGAGAGGGAGAGAGAGACAGAGAGGAGAGAGAGAGAGAGAGAGAGAGAGAGAGATAAAAGAACAGCCGCACACGTGGAGCAGGGCTACAGGAAACCACCCCACCATCCCCACACAGCTCACTCTCTAGTTTGACCTCACTGCCTCTCCTCTCCACAGGAAACCTCCCCACACTGCCTCTCTGGACCGAGGGACACCGGTGCCTATTCTGGTGCCATTGTGCTGTTGTTTACTTTCACTGTCTTTTCACACACACACACACACACACACACACACACACACACACACACACACACACACACACACACACACACACACACACACACACACACACAGACACTTCTCACAGACCCCCACACGCACATGAATAAACACATTGTCACATACAAACAAACACACACACGCACACACATGTACACACACTTCCGATCCCACTTGTCCAAATTGTCTCTATAGGCCTTTCTTTCTGGTGAACAAACACTCTTTCTGCAACTCTCTCTCTCTCTCTCTCTCTCTCTCTCTCTCTCTCTTGTTTTCTCTCAGAGATGTTTGCTGGCAGATTCTCAGTCCCGGGTGCAGTCAAACTGAACGTGTGATCGGGGACAGCCAATGAGACTGAGGTGTTACATATTGCATGAGATGGTTTGTGACAGAAAGCCAGCGGCAGGGAAGAAAGGAGGCCGAGTGTGCTGGGATTCAGTGTGATATGCACCCTACTGCACCACACTCACTCACTCACTCACTCACACACACACACACACACACACACACACACACACACACACACACACACACACACAGAGACACACTCACACACACACACAGGGAAACACTCACTCACACACTCACACACACACACACACACACACACACAGACACAATCACACACTCTCTCTCACTCACACACACACACACATACACATACACAGAGACACACTCACACACTCACACACACACACACACACACACACACATACACACACACATACACACACACAGAGACACACACACACAGAGAGACACACTCACACACTCTCACACACACACACACACACACACACACACACAGGGACACACTCACTCACACACTCTCACACACACACACACACACACACACACACACACACACACACACACACAGACACACACTCTCACACACACACACACACACACAGGGACACACTCACTCACTCGCACACACACACACTCACACAGGCAGTGTGTATAAGTGTATAAGCGACGTGTCCCTGCTCAGCACTCAGTCATGTCCGCTCCATTATCCAGCCCCTCAGCCATGCCCAGCTCTGCTACCTATGAGTCAGGAGCCCAGCCAGGTCCACAAACACCAGCCAATCACAGGTCCCCTTTCCAACGCTGGCCAGTGTGAGCGCAGAGACTCCAGGGAGCAAGGGGGCTCCAGTACAGCCACAGCACCTCTGGGCATGGAGCTTAACCTGAACTGCCTCACAAAATATCAAGCTGTATAAACTGATGCTATAGATTCAGTCAAAACTGCCAAGCTATATATATTTTTTTATTTCTTTATTTTTTTGCTTTATAAACATGCTTTTATTCCCCGTTTTCTCCCTATTTTTAGTTGCCAATTATACCCTCTCTTTTTCATGTCGATTATCCCCCCCTCGTATGAGAGGTCGCTCTCATACATTTTACATTTACATTTACATTTACATTTTAGGCATTTAGCAGACGCTCTTATCCAGAGCGACTTACACAGTTTACATTTCTTTACATACAATCCATTTATACAGCTGGATATTTTACTGAAGCAATTCAGGTTAAGTACCTTTAGCTCAAGGGTACAATGTCAGTGCCCCACCTGGGAATTGAACCAGCAACCTCTGAGTTACAAGCCCAGCTCCCTAACCATTATGCTACACTGCCAGCCATACCCGTGAGAAACTCGGAGAGAAGAGTGGGATAGAAACAATCTGGAATATCCAAACAGGATTATGAAGAAAAAACTAAAAACAAACAAAGCATGGCGTCCTTCAGCTCTCACTCTGAAACAACGACCAGCCACCCTCGCGTAACGCCATGCCAACGCACGCTCCTATGGAGGGGAAAAGGCCATATTATCGCACGCAATGAGAAGCTGTGTTCACGGTTTCTCTTGCGTTTGTGGTCTCTTCAGTCCCCTGTCCGCCAGCCACCACCCAGTGTCCAGTCTCACCTTCCTGCTGGAGGAACCCCCAACTCCCCCTTCCATCACAACTGTCGCCAAACGTCGCCCCTACATTGGTGGAAGGCTTACAACCAATGATGCGCCTGTCACAATTCGGATCCTTGAAATCCCCTCATATAGCCTGCTGCCAATGTATCCCCACATGAATATCTTATCTAACAAAAAAGAAAAGCACTGGGGCCTCGGATAGCGTAGCGGTCTAACGCACTCCCTTTGACTGGTGCTTTGCGAGTGTGAGCTGCCTATTGCAGTCACGGTTTGAAACTCGACTGTGCCTGACCAGCCCTGGCCGGGAGCCCGGACCAGGGGCGGCGTTTGGCTGTCCGCCCCAGGGGAAGGGGGGGAGGGTGAGCTGTCACAAGCTCACCGAGGAGCGTGAAGGACTTCCCTGTGGACAAAATAATAGGCGACCTCGGGGAATAGCTTGACCCGGAGGACGAGTTTGTTGGGGGGGGTGAATCGAAATAAAAATAGAGGGTGAAATTGGACACTAAATTGGGAGAGGAACGGGAAAAAATAAAAATAATTTTTTTTTTTTTAAAAGCCACTGAGATGTTTCCTCTAATTACACGTGATTTTACTCTCGCGATAGTCGTATTAAACTAGTGAGCGATGCTGCTGGATGCCATCCTTGTGGAGAAGGGGGAAGGGGAGGGTGCTGAGGTTGTGCTGGTGCACAGCCTGGCGCAGTGTGACTGCAGGCCGGGCCTGCCTCTCCAGGCCACGGAGGGCCTGCCGTTCCCCGGAGCTGTCCCTGGTGCTGAAGCACAGGTAACGCACACAGCACTGAATCAGCGCGGAGCCAGCGGGAGAGCTCAGCTTCAGAGACAAAGACGCATTCGGGGGAGAGAGGGGGAGTAGGGCTGTCAGAGAGAGATCAGAGCCTTCTGGAGACAGAGAGAGAGAGAGAGAGAGCAAGTATTTAGGTGAGAGCAGAACTTCAGGAGAGAGAGAGAGAGAGAGAGAGAGAGAGAGAGAGCAGGACTTTGAGGAGACAGCAGGATTTGAGGAGGAAGCAGGGCTTTAGGAAAACATGGGGCTTTTAGGAGAGAGATAGAAAGAGAGAGAGGGAGAGAGGGAGAAAGAGGGGGTAGAGCAGGGGTTCAGGAAAGAGCAGAGCCTTTGGGAGAGAGTGAGCGCCAGGTATCAGGATGTACGTTCCAGCTCACCATGACCTTATGGAGCACTTCACTCGAAAGGGCTCCCACCGCCACGAACATCGCCCCCTGCTGTTTAAGAGCACTCAAGTCGTATTCCTAACTGTTCTGAGCAGACAACGAAGCAGCCTCTCACTGCTCTGAGATCAGTCCTTACACGTGAAAGGAGTCAGAACGCTGCATCTTATTTATTTATTTATTTTTTGTAAGAATTTGTCAATTTAATAGCCAATTACACCCTCTATTTTTCATGTCAATCCCCCCCTCGTATTGTGAGTTCGCTGCCGTAGCCGTAGTGACAATGGCGAAGTATCGTCTCCTCCTGCCAGGCTGTCGACCATATATCTGGTACTCCAGAGCCACTCCTGTGCGCAGCGAACTTCCTGTTGGCTTCCCTCCCCCCCTCCCTGGGGCGGACAGCCAATCGCCGCCCCCAGTGGAATCGAACCCCGGTCGCAGTGGCCAGCGTCGAACGTTATAACCACTAGACCAGCCGAGAGGCCCCACCGGCATCTCATTTTAATCTGAAGCTGCGGCGACAATCGGCTGGCATGGCCAACGCGCATCTAGAGAGGCGCGCACGCTTCTGAAATGAGCAGAAGGCCCTTTCCGGGCCGGCAGCCCCGCCTCCTCTGGCCCCTCTTCAGAAGAGGCGTCTCTCTCTCTCTCTCTCTCTCTCTCTCTCCGCAGAATGGATGTGTCCGAGCCAGACGTCCCTGACCTCTCCGCAGCACGCCCGCCCCCCCCCCCTCTCGAAGACTGCCCCCTAATAACACCCCTTCCATATGCTCACGGTGTAGTAACGTGGCACACCTTTCGCAGGTTAAAGGCCTAAAGGCTGAACGCAGTGTCGTTGGCCGAATCGGACACGCGAGGCCTTTTCACAGAGCGATAACCGCGACGTGGTCGACCCGTTTGTTTTTCTGACACGGCCCCGCGCTTGTTTTCTTTCCGTCGAGCGAGGGAGAGGAACGGATCCCAGCTCGGGCCTGACAGGAAGGCAGATTTATGGCGACGGCAGAGCACACAAATTAAATTTGACCTTGAGATCAAGTGCGGGAGCTGGATAATCTGTCCGGGAAGCGTGTGGCGGGGGGAGGGGGGAGGCGGGAGCGTTACGCAGGCACAACAGACCATAAACCACACTGAAGATGAAAAGGCAGATGAAAGCGTGGCACAAAGGAGCCCGGTCGAGAAGCCACTTTGCAGTCGAGTCGAGTCTTCAGTCTCAGTGGACAAGTCTGAGTCGTTGAGGGTGAATCTTTTTCGGACCTGTGCAGTGCTAGCGGCGATTTATTAAGCAAAACTCCTCACAATGTTGTTTTACTGTCAGCACGCTCCGGAGGGATTTCAGCCATTTTAGTGCAAGAGAACGCTCCCGCAGCATCATGTGTATCATCTTAGTACTTCAGTACACTGGTACACTGGTATATCTGGTGGATTTGTACTACCTCCAGTATGATCGCTGCTAGGTTGTTTTGTTATTTTTTAATTTTTTTAATTCTTGTATTTTAGCATCTGGTATTTCAATATACTATGATGTTCTGTATGTCTGTATAGCTGCTAGGTTTTTACTCTGGTTTTTACATATATGTATCTTGTATTTATTATCCAGTATGCTGTTATGTCCTGTATGTCTTGTGTGTTCTTTCACTGTCTCCTGTATCATTGCTGCTGTGACAAACCAAATTCCCCCCTGGGATTAATCTTACTCTTATGTGCTCTCAGTATTACACATTAGCATCAGGAACATGGCACCTAGTAACACATAATGTCCTTTTAAATTGTATTTAACCTTTATTTAACCAGGACGTCCCATTGAGATACGGGGTCTCTTTTACAAGGGAGACCTGGCCAAGACAACAGCAGCAAAAAAACTACATACAGTATATCATGCATAAAAACATAAAAACACACATGATAATAAAGTGCTTTGATTGGAGGTGATACAACAAGTTATAAATGGGGGCCCAGTCTGCGGAAAACAACGACACTCTTCCTGCAAGTAGAGTTCTGTATCAGGGATTTAAATTCACTAAGTGAAATCAGGGTATCTAAGTGGGTAAGCTCTTGTGACCCATTCCATGCCAGTGGTGCACGGTGAGAGAAGGCGCTCTTTCCTAGTTCAGTGAGTGCTCTGGGTATTTTGAGGAGTCGCCCCCTAGTGGACCTGGTTTGGTAGCTACTAGAGGCAAAGCAACGTAGGCCACAGAGATAAAGGGGAGCTTCCCTAGGATGGCCTTGTGTATAAAGACATAGATGTGAAGCTTCCTACGTAGACACAGAGCAGTCCATCCTACCGTTTGATACAACAAGCAGTGGTGAGTAAGCCAGTTGGCATTAGTTGTGAGGCGCACAGATGCATGATAAACAGTCTAGCTTCCTTAGCAGGGAGGAGTCTGCATGCATATACATTACCATCACCATAGTCAATTACAGGCAGGAATGTAGCTTGAACAAGTTTCTTTCTAGCCTCAGAAGAAAAACATTGCTCGTTGCAATTAATGGTTTAATGGTTTCCTCTGTCTTTCCTGTATTTCCTGTATGTTTCCTATATTCTTTAATATAATACAATAATAGGGTAGACTTCACAGCGTTTATTCTTTAAGCATTTAGCAGACGCTCTTATCCAGAGCGACTTACAAGACGTGCATTCATACATGGTAGGAACAATCACAGTTCGCGCAGGAGATCAGTGCAGTAATCCAGCGATAGACATCGTTGTAGGCAGCTGCGTATCGCACCTGTAACACTGGGAAGGAAAAGGATATGTGCATATGTACGGTTTCCCAACGTGCTCTGTGAGCGCACAGCTATGGCCGCGAAGCATGCGCAAACGAGAGCGCGGGCGTGTAAAACAGTGGAGCTTACAGAGTGCGGGTGATGGCAGTGTGCTGGGCCAAGACCGCACTGGTGTTCACATAGCACCATGCCACATGGGCGCCTCTCCTGCCCGTTCCTCTGACTAATTCTGGGGCGCCGAGGGCAGGGTGGGGTGGTTTTGGGGCACCGGTGGGTGGGTTATTATAGGCAGAAGCCCCTCTGTACCAGGAGAGCAGGGTTCAAAATAGAAATGGAGCAGTTTTTGCCATTAAACCCATCAGGCAAGACGTCCATCATCTTCGCAAAAGCCCCCGAGGCTGCCATGCCTAACACAAGCCCCCATGTCCGCCGACTTCTCTTTCTCTCATTCTGTCAATCTCCCCCTCTCTTTTACCGTTATATCCCTCTCTCCATCGCTCTTAAACCACTTTCTCCCCCCTCCGTGTTATTAATTTCCTCCCTTCCCTCGCTCTCTCAAACCCTCCACCCCCTCCTCTCTCTTCCTCCTTCAAATGCACAGTTCCGGAAGAGACCGCTCAACGGTGAAATCTAAATCCTAAATTAAGAGGATGAGGTCGGCTGATTAGTTGAAGCCTGTGTACACACATCCGCGTGTACACACCATTTGCACACGCACCCACGCGACACGAACACACACACTTATACACGCACGCGTCTACAGACGTGCACGCACCGCGGGAATACGCATTTGTATGCATCCGCACGTGTGCACAAACCACGCGCAAATACAGTTGTACGCACACACACACACACACACACACATCTACACACGGGCACACGCCATGACTATACGCACTTATATACACCATCATTTAAGTATCACTGTCCATGACACGGATCGTCCGCTACATCCCTGTGTTGTATCCTTGCCATCAAAATGCTAATATCGCTGCTACAGATGCAGAACAAACCGTTTAATTCCAACTGCCATTAACCTATGCAACTGAAAATAGATACGGTGTTTACGTCGAGAGTACTTTATCATTTTGTAGGATATTGAGAGATCCTGTGAATGAAAATGTACTCATCTGAGTCTGAACACCTTCACACGCGCGCACACGCACTCATACGTACACACACACCTGCATGCACACACACTCCATGAGAAAACACATCAGCATGCATACACACACCATGAGCACACACACTAATACACACACACACACACACACACACACACACACACAATGCCCACATCCACTTACACACACCACACACACAAATATACATATACACACCATGCAGGCATCGACACACACACTCACACACACTCACACACACACTCTTGTCAAAAGACTGACACACGCTCCTTGACACTCGTCTCCTTGTGCCATTTCCTTTGGCGGGGGATGGGGTATGTGGGGGGCGTGTCACTGGAGCGTCGCCCCTCATTGGCTCCTCGTCGCACTCCATCCATCGCCATGGCAACATCGATCCTCCATTCAATTATTCCCCCCGTCGGAGAGATGGACTGCGACTGACTCCATCTATCCAGCTAACGGCCATGTAAATCACGGGTCCCGAGAAGTCGGGACGGCGGGACCTTCAACCGAAGGGAGTCTGTTCCTGCCGTTGGCCTAGCTACGCCGTTTATCCCCCTGCCCCCCCCAGTGAAAACGGGCCGCAGTGAAGGGGGTGGGGGTGGAGGGGCGCAAACACATTACGCAGCACTCCGCACAGAAAGAGAGAGACTCGCAGGATACATTACGCTGATTGAACGCGGCGCCATACGCCAACGCGATTGAGCAGACCCAGACCGGTAACCGAAAGGACTGCACATTAGAACCGGGCTCGAGTCTTATATAGCGACGTGAGATTGGGGCGGCACGCACGAGCGTCGAACCCCGTCCCGAGTCTCGCGTCGGTAAACGCCCCGGCCGTGCAAATGGATGACGCGCACAATAAAACGCACTGAGGTCTGTAGACAGGCAGCGGACTAGTCGCGGCGTCTCCGTTGAAAAACAACGTTTCCCGGCACTCGTGTGTGTAATGGGGTTACACGGGTGTCTCTCTGCTAGCACCTTCAACCGCTGAACACTTTTCCGCGTTCGGAAAAAAAAAAAAAAATACCTGTGTCAGGATTTAAGCAAGAATACGGCACTGCTGTTATAGCACTGATTGCTTATGTAGCTGTTTGGTATCAGTCTGACTTACTGTTGTAATAATGCATATTATTGCCGTTGCCGTTGTTATACATGTACGTTCCATGTTGCGTAATATAGCTACATATTTTATGCTCCATGTTGTTTAGGCTTCGCGCGTGCTTTGGCAACACTACTCCAGTTGCCCTGCCAATGAAGTGCCATTGTATTGACTTTAATTTCACTGAATATCAAACATTATTTCGGTCTTAAATCCCGGGGGTACAGTGGCAGGTCCTTTGTGAAGCGCAGCGGGGTTTGTCGCGCACCCCCTCCGCTGACATTTAAGGAACAAAAAAAAAGGGTTTCCAGCTCCAGTTGTTGGGGGAATTTGCCGCGAATTCGCCCTCAGATAAGCGAAATGCCGTCAGGCGATTCAATCGAGCGAAGCGAAAACGCGCTGCCGACCGCAAAAGCGACACTGGGTCTGACATAAGCCGCCCTGTAGCGACAGTGGGGGTGTGGGGACCCTCAGCAGAGCGGAATTACACAATTCAATTATTACATTAGGAATTATGTAACCCAGTATTAACAATGGAAGAGGAGATTACGGGGAGAAAAAAAAGACATGAAGTGACTGGGCCTTAATCTCCTCCCCGCTACATTCGTCCGTTCGAATGCGAGACGCGTCGTCAGATGAGAACACGGCAGAGGGAGGGAGAGAGGTGCAGAGGGGAGAGCGTTTGTTCACCCGCAACAAAGAGCTACAGAGAGCGACTGAAGGAGCGGGAGAGAGGAAGAGGAAGACAGAAGGAGTGTGTGTGTGTGTGTGCATGACAGATTATGTGTGTGTGTGTGTGTGTGTGTGTGGGTGTGTGTAT
The DNA here is from genome assembly GCA_029706075.1 of Aldrovandia affinis. NCBI lineage: Eukaryota > Metazoa > Chordata > Actinopteri > Notacanthiformes > Halosauridae > Aldrovandia > Aldrovandia affinis. Next base: position 87,539 of record JAINUG010000526.1, on the reverse strand, counting down.
TACAGCCTGTGTGGACGCTTGTCTCTGTGTGTGTGTGTGTGTGTGTGTGTGTGTGTGTGTGTGTGTGTGTGTGTGTGTGTGACAGTGCATCTATGTGCGTGAGATGTGTTTCCATGTGTGTCTATGTGTGTGTCCACGGTTGGTGTATGTATATAAGCGCATGTGAGCATGGTGTGTGTGTGTGTGTGTGTGTGTGCGTGCGAGAGAGAGAGAGTAAAAGAGTGAGTGAGTGCATTGCAATGACTTTAAATTGTATGTTACTAGGAGCAGACTACATCCTGGCGAAGGCACTGAAAAAAGGCAGCCCCGTTAAAGTATAAAACATTATTTTGAATTCATTCGATTTAAATGTCCAAAACTGAGACTTACCACCGGAATATTGCAGCCTACCTTATCAACATTTTAAAGCACCGAGCGCCCCTCTTACCCTCCACACTGTTGACGATAGCGAGCCAACAGATTTAGCTAACAGCTGGGTTTTATTAATATTACTGTCCATCTGCCGCTAACTGCTCGGTCGCGTTTTCGCCACAAAAGAGTGAAGCTCACGTAGAATAAGAAAGCTCACCGCCCCGGGTTCTCTGTGCCGCCCCAGCCGTGCTCCTCGTAGCGAGGCACCAAACAGCCCAAATAATAATAAATACGTTGGGGGTTTTTTTTTTGCACTTCCGCGCGCATGCTGACTGTTCGGGTGATTGGTTGGCCGGTGACCCCGTGGCTCACATCTCAGAGGTCCTACGGCAGAGAGCGCGCTCCTGTGTGATCTCCGGAGATTGATCTCACCGGACCGAGGACGACATCCTCCGTGCCGTTTACTCGGCGTGTGGAAGCCCCTGATCCAGGGTGACTTGTTTAGAGCACCATCGCGTTCTCCTCGCTCTGTAGACTGATGGACAGTACGGCGGGAGTCTTACATTGTACATTTGAGCCATTTTAGCACACGCTCTTATCCAGAGCGACTTACGCAGTTTTACATTTCTTTACATACAATACATTTATTGGATGTTTTACTGAAGCAATTCAGGTTAAGTACCTCGCTCAAGGGTACAACGGCAGTGCCCCACCTGGGAATCGAACCAGCAAACCTCTGAGTTACAAGCCCAGCTCCCTAACCATTACGCTACACTGCCATCTTCACTGGGCCCTGTTAAGCAGGGAGGACCCTTCCCTACCGGTCGGTGTGCAGTCAGTACCTGACCCTCCTAAAGGAGCGCAAATGGCCAGGTGTGCCCTCTGGTATTTGTCCCCTTCCGCCTCGATGCCCAAACGCTCCCCCACCCCCCACCTCCACGTGCCTCGTCAGGTCCCATATCCCTCCGGGAGCGCACCTCCCGCTCCTCCCGTTGCCAGCGGGCGCCGGCGATGAAATGGAACCCGCCACCTTCAGAGCTCCAAGCGTTTATCCGGGGCCGTCGCGTTTCGTAACTGCCGCTGCGGCCAGAAGAGGATGGGCTCCCCCCCTTTTTAGTCTGGTTCCTCCCGAGGTTTCTCCCTACCAAGGGAGTTTTTCCTTCCACTGTTGCCTTTAGGCTTGCTTTTGGGGGGGGAGGGGTCTAGGCCTCCCCCTCTGTTAAGCGTTTTGTGACAATTCAATTGTGAATTGTGATTTGATTTGATTTGATTATTTCTTCACACTCGGTGTTTCTGACGAGCGCTCTCGCCTCGGCGCGGGCCCCACCGGGTCACCACTGCGCTCTCCGCTGACGAAGGCGCGCCCGCGTGACGGGCTCTCGTCTTTAACAGCTGCTGAAAAACCGCCACGGAACCTGCAGGTGAGCGCTTGCCTTTTCACCTTTATCTCGGTGCGGTGCGTTACGGCCCACGCCTGGTCTCTGCTCTGTGGGCAGCGCCTGGCATCCGTGTGGGGCGTTTCAGACCCCATCCGTCGGGAGGGAGAGAGAGAGAGAGAGCCCTCTGGACCTCAAGACCCCCCCGCCCCCGCCACGGTTGCCACGGAAACTGGTGGAGGACACAAGAGAAACACTGTGGGAGACCTGGGCATGACTGGACCAACCCAGGTTGGGGTCTCAGAGAGGGTCAGATCGCAAGCAGGTAAGAACAGAAAAGAACCCTTAAATGACCATGAGGGCACGAGCATGGCTGGCTGGCAGTGTGGTGTAATGGTTAGGGAGCTGGCCTTGTAACTCAGAGGGTGCAGGTTCAAATCCCAGGTGGAGCACTGCTGTTGAGCAAGGTGCTTAACCTGAATTGCTTCAGTAAAAATATCCAGCCGTATAAATGGATTGTATGTAAAGAAATGTAAACTGTGTAAGTCGCTCTGGACAAGAGCGTCTGCTACATGCCTAAAATGTAAAAATGTAAATGAGCAAACGTGTATAAAGGGCCCGCTTGGCCTGCTTGGCCTGCTTTGGCCCCGCTTGGCCTGCTTGGGCCCACTTGGCCTGCCCGGCCTCCACGTTTGGCACCCTGGGCTCGAGGAATCCCTGGGGCTACGAGGTAGAAATCGCAGTGAGTCGTCCCACGTTTGGGTATCTGTGAAGAAAATAATTTCATTTCTAGGGTGAAATTTGCTTTTAGCACAACAAAATGAACGCATGTACGCACACGTGCATTCCTGCACTCACACGCGTACGTACCCCCAAATTCATTCTCTGCGATGAACATACCCCACTCTGCTGTTGTTCATTTCAGTGCATGCTCTTGCTCAGGCAGACATGTCGTTGGCTGGCAGTGTAGTGTAATGGTTAGGGAGCTGGGCTTGTAACTCAGAGGTTGCTGGTTCGATTCCCAGGTGGGGCACTGCTATTGTACCCTGGAGCAAGGTACTTAACCTGAATTGCTTCAGTAAAATATCCAGCTGTATAAATGGATCGTGTGTAAAGAAATGTAAACTGTGTAAGTCGCTCTGGATAAGAGCGTCTGCTAAATGCCTAAAATGTAATGTAAATGTAATGTCATTTGAACGAGTTCCGCTCATCTGCAGAGAATTTAACGTTTGTCATCTCCCCATCACTCCTCCTCCACTCCTCTGTCTCTCATCCCCACCCACCCCCTCATCTCCAAACTACAAATTGTAATCCTGATTTCCATGATCCAGCATTTCTCTGTCTGCTATACAACTTGGGCTTGCTACATTCTCTCCTTTCCCTCTCCCTCCGCCTCACTCACTGGTCCCTTTCTCTCCATCTCACTCACTCGCTTTTTCTGCCTCACTTCTTCTCTCGCTCTCTCTCTACCTCACCTCCTCTCTCAGCCTCACTCCCTCCCTCGTTTCATCTGTGTCTCACTCCCCCCTCGCTCTCACTCCCCCCTCGCTCTCTCTCTCTCTATCTCTTCCATCTCCACGATCGCAGGCTATGAGACGGCCTATGATGTATCCCCCTATTAGCCCGATGCAAGCGATCCGCTTCCCTCTCATTTCGCTAACTCACCGTCTTTGTCACACCATTCCTCATGCATTCACGCGCTCACTCCCTCGCGCAGCCACACACCTGACCGCACGCTCACCGCAGTGTGGCAGGTGAGAGCGCCACGGCTCTTAAACGCGATCGCAGGGTGCAGGCGACATGTAACTACCGTCCCCGTGTCACACTGCAGGCAAAACGTTTGCAGCTGTCTTTTAATCCTGTGACCATTCGGCCATCGTGGTCAATCATATAACCCAAGGGAGAGGTGATCCAATGACCCTCATTGTGATGACGGAATTACAATGTAACTGCCAGCTCCCTCAATACGATACATCCACCACAATTAGTGCGCTCACGCAAGTTACAGTATTCTAATGATTGTCATTCATACGCGATTGCAAAAAAAAGCCCCCTTCCCCGTACCCACTGCAGTGAAATGCTACCGGTTTCAATTTAAAAAAAGGGCATGTTGCACATTTCCGCAAAAAGCGCAATCAATCACAGTGACAAGCCCGCACACAGCACCGAGACGTTTTGTGACGGCGCATAGTTCACGAGGCACACTGTCGTATCGTTTTGCTTTTTTAAAAGGATGTGTTACCAGCCGTTTACAGCGTGTCAATCCATAAGGACCTTTGACCTTTTCTTTTAAGATGCACTGGTCAGAATTGAGTCTCGCGCATGGGTTAATGCGCAGGAAACATAAAGACGTAAACAAACACAACAAAACCGGATATTATTAAGACGCAGTGGCACTGCTCACATTGAGAGGCGTTCAAATATTAAACAACACTTTGAGATTAATTGTAAACGTCTCCTCCAAAAATATTCACTTTTTTCTACACAAAACCGAAGCGAGGAATCTGTAAACAGTCGTCGTACAATGTCGTATCTTAATCTGAATTTACCTGAGTCGAAATGTGAACTGAAGGCAAGGCTTGGGTTGAAGAAGGACGAAGACATGACCATAACACAGATAGTCGCTGACATCCTCCTCTTCTTGGGGCTTTGAGGTGTAGCAGCACTGTATTTTAAAATAGATGATTGTGTAGACCGCTTTCTTTAAAAATAAAAAAAGGGAAGTCAACTCAAACTCTGCATTTTCCTGTGAAGACGCTCCTGGCGTCAAAAACCGCGCGCTCCATGTTTTTATATAAATTGCGTCGGATTAAGACTCAGGTGCTGACAGAAATGTCCGCTCGCTTTTGTTTTTGTATCGGTAAATGCGGCCACTGACCGAATAGCAATAAAACAACGACCGCCTACCCACGCGCTTGTTTTCCTTATTAAGCCCGGGGGGGGGGGTAAAGTGTGCGGCGATCGTCGAAGCACAGTCAAGAGGTGTCCGCGAGTGTCGTATCAACGTGATGCTGTAATTTAAATCGTTATATCCTCCCCTCGCCTCTGCACCAAACCTCAGGCAGGGTCCCGATGCCCCATTCCTCCTCCTCCTCCGACAGTCCAAGTCGCTTGCGCTCGCCCGAGAGCATTGAATAAATGGCATTCATAACAGATGCATTCGTCGGCTTGAGAACAGGCGCAGAAAGGAGTCCCTCTTCGCGTCGTTTCCCATTGATTATGGGACATCAGGCTCACCGCTGACGCGTACAGGGTTTGTGAGTCGCACGGAAAAGGAAGCAGTGGACGGACGTTGCCAGGGAGAGCGCCATCTTGCCAGTGTACCGTAATATGGAATAACCGGCGTCTGCAGCGCGAGCAGTGGGATGCAGAGAGGAGTGGAGTGGAGCACGCAGTGTAACAGCCACGGTTATAGCTCGACGTATCGATGTGTGTATGTGACTATGCGCATTATTACCAGTATTAATAATCATGCGCATGGTCACGTGTATAAATCTATAAATTGAGCAATAGCCGTGCGTGTTATTGTTATTATTATGAATATTGGTCATAATAATAATAATAATCAGCATAATATGTGTAATAACGACAGTAATAATAACAGCTCTCTCTCTGTAGGCTGTATATATATGTGTGTGTGTGTGTGTGTGTGTGTGTTTTCGTATGCAGTGGTATTACAGTATAAAAGCGTGAGGTTAGTCAGCAACACGAAGCCACTGAAGAAAAGGCCCTGCTACCATTTTTTGGGGTTAAGGGGAGAGGGTGACGCAGGCCACATTCTCTGCCATTGCCGAGAGGGGACCCCGGTAATACGGCCACACTGCTAGATAGCGTGCATCACTTTATTTCACACAGTAAAGCAATGTATCTGATTTTTTTATTTATTTATATTTTTGACAAAAAACGATGTTGCATTGAGGGGAAATGACCAATGAACAGCCAAACTGCAGCATATTTTTGGCAATAACGTGCCAAATTCTTTGTAATGAAAACATTAGGGAGCACACACACACACACACATATATATATATATATATTGTACTATATATGTGTGTGTGTGTGTGTGTGTATGTGCTCCCTAATGTTACCAGTGCAGTGGTATACTGTGTATTGGATAGTAGGTAAAAGATACTGTTAAACTCAAAATACAGTAATACGTAAAAAAGTAATATAATGCAAAAGAGTGACTAAACAGTTTTGTGACAAACTTTTGTAATAATAAATGTCAACACACATACAAGCACACTTGCATAGTCTACACAGCCACACCCACGCACACGTAGGCTACATACATGCATTTATTAAAGATTAATTGTTATTCCACGATGAGTATTGTAATGGATTGAGCACAATAAAACACGTGTTTCCCACCAAAGAGAAACAGGAAATACACATTAATAAAATTCATAACTTATTTAATGGACCGCATCGTGTTTCCGACAAACTCTTTGATTTCGGAAACGCCGTTTAAGTAGGTGTTTCACAGACCGGAAACGAGCGGCAGATGTTGAATGGATGAAAAGTAGCGACTGTGACGTAATGGCGTGCACGCGCGAAACCGCTGTACTGCGGAAAACACATTCTCTCGCCGTGGCCTGGTGTTGGTGGAACGCTGGTCTGAAGTCAGTTTCGCATTTTCCTTCCTAATGATCATGGCGGATATAGTTAGCTGGTCCTGTCACACCAGTGCTTAGGGGCAGCTTCTCCCTTGAGCCTGAAGCATAGACGTGTATGCGCTCTAAGCGCTGTCGCTGGCTAATTCAAATGTTGTGTGTTTCCAAGACAGCCCTTTCCCCTTCCTGTCTCCATCAAAGGTATTAGCTGTAATTCATGCTGTAAAAGCATTCAGACGCTTTCCAATACGTCAGGCGAAACCTCAAGTGGTCCACAGAATAACCCATTTTGTAACACAAGGAGGTAAAAATGTCAAGGGGTATCAATGTGTCTCGTTTTTCTCCGAAATTTCCTCTATGTTTCCGTTCTCCCATTTGCTGTCTTTTTTTTTGAAGTTACATAAAGCCCAGTGACACTCGCCTATTTGTCTCTAAGCCGATTAGCATATTTTAACTGCATGTGGACCCCTGCTGTTATGCAAAACATATTTTACAAAGTATTTTGAAGAAAAATTCAAACATGACAGACAAACTAATAAATCCGTACAACTCGGCAGAGGACCTAGAAATACAATGGCAGGATTATTTTTTAGTGTGTGTGTGTGTTCTCTAGCAACAATACGAACTTTGGCCATACGCTCCCAAGTTTCCGGCTATCCAGACTAATGGATACCGTCCTAAGAAAACGCTTCAGTACACGTTATAATAATATAGCCTATGCCATTTAGCAGACGCTTTTATCCAAAGCGACTTACAGTAGTGAATGCATACATTTTTCAGTATATGTGGCCCCAGTGGGGATTGAACCCACAACCTAAGCGTTGCTAACGCCGTGCTCTACCAACTGAGCCACAGAAAACCACCACGTTATCGCATTGATCCAGCATCTAGAGAGCATGGTGTAGCGTTAGCGGCTTTTTGGCTTTCTCTCAGCAGCGATTGTGCAGGTACATAATCGCTCCTGCTCCGGCGTCAACCGCTGACGGGAGACTGGAATGTCAGGGCAAACTAATGCATGTGCTATCTCTCTCACAGGAAGCCGAGTGGCTCCATCGGCAATGTGTTGATATGACGCCCTTGGCGACAAATGCCCTGGAGTCTGTAGAGCCTTATGTGTTGATATGACGGTAGGACACACTTGTCGTCTCACCATCAGTAGGGGAGTTTAAGTCGACCTGGGTACCTCTGTTTATTTGCAGCCTGGAGTCTGTAGAGCCTTATGTGTTGATATGACGGTAGGACACACTTGGCCTCGTCTCACCATCAGTAGGGGAGTTTAAGTCGACCTGGGTACCTCTGCTTGCCGCTGTAGGCTACTTATTTGCAGCCTGGAGTCTGTAGAGCCTTATGTGTTGATATGACGGTAGGACACACTTGGCCTCGTCTCACCATCAGTAGGGGAGTTTAAGTCGACCTGGGTACCTCTGCTTGCCGCTGTAGGCTACTTATTTGCAGCCTGGAGTCTGTCCTTATGTGTTGATATGACGGTAGGACACACTTGGCCTCGTCTCACCATCAGTAGGGGAGTTTAAGTCGACCTGGGTACCTCTGCTTACCTCTGTAGGCTACTTATTTGCAGCCTGGAGTCTGTAGAGCCTTATGTGTTGATATGACGGTAGGACACACTTGGCCTCGTCTCACCATCAGTAGGGAGTTTAAGTCGACCTGGGTACCTCTGCTTGCTGTAGGCTACTTATTTGCTGTCTGGCTACTTATTTGCAGCCTGGAGTCTGTAGAGCCTTATGTGTTGACACACTTGGCCTCGTCTCACCATCAGTAGGGAGTTTAGGACCTGGGTACCTCTGCAGGCTTTTGCAGCCTGGAGTCTGTCCTTATGTGTTGATATGACACCACTCAGTCTCACCATCAGTAGGGGAGTTTAAGTCGACCTGGGTACCTCTGCTTGCCGCTGTAGGCTACTTATTTGCAGCCTGGAGTCTGTAGAGCCTTATGTGTTGATATGACGGTAGGACACACTTGGCCTCGTCTCACCATCAGTAGGGGAGTTTAAGTCGACCTGGGTACCTCTGCTTGCCGCTGTAGGCTACTTATTTGCAGCCTGGAGTCTGTAGAGCCTTATGTGTTGATATGACGGTAGGACACACTTGGCCTCGTCTCACCATCAGTAGGGGAGTTTAAGTCGACCTGGGTACCTCTGCTTGCCGCTGTAGGCTACTTATTTCCTCCCACGACGTGCCAGTCGACATGCCACTCCTCCAGAATTGAACTAGCTCACCTGTGAGGCATATAGGATGCCAAATATGTCATGGCTCGCAGGGGGAAAGGTCTATTTTAACCGATTTTTGGAAATCATCAGTGTACATATGTGTGTCTATTGCTTCCTCTGCGTGTCCCATTAGACCAGCTCAGCCTGGGGAACTGGAGGAGACCAAACTAACACTCACACTTGCCGGCCATTTAGTTAACTTTAAATGTAGTTATTTAAATAGTGTTGACTGTGATTGTGGTCATCATCGTATTATATCTTAATCGTGTATTTTGGCCAGGTCTTCCTTGCAAAAGAGACCCCTTACTTCAAAGGAACGTCCTGGTAAAATAATGGTACAAATATAGTTTTATATTATGATTAAAGCCCCCGTAAAAATAAATTCATACTATCATAGCAGTAGCCTAGTCAAAACTATAGCCTATAGTTTAGGAGTGTAAAGATTAACCGATTCGCATCGGAAATCGGTCCAAGAGTCTAAATAAGACTAGCGAGATTGCGGTGATTCATTTGAATAATATAATGAATAACAACATCTACATTGGTGCTGGAACGGCGTAAAGAGACTGGTGATTTTCGGATTTTGAATGTAAACGCCATTCAACAATTATCTACACAATAAGGAAATCTGGAGTTGAGGAACCTTTTCTTTCTACCCTTCTAATCTTGCTGTAGTGCTGCTTGTGTGTGTGTGTGTGTGTGTGTGTGTGTGTGTGTGAGCCCCGCCTCCGCTCTATCTTGTCCTAGCACAGCAGTGCACTTGCGTGAAAATAAACACAGCGACTTGTTTTGAAGAAACATTTTGAATATATTTTTACTTACAACCAGGGGCGGCGAGAAGGGGTGCCGTAATGGGCTTAAGCCCTGAATGTTAAAAAAAATATATATATCTTTAAATATATATATATTATTTTTGTAATAACCACACGATGTGTGACATGTCCTCCATGGTCTTTCTTATGACTCTGTAATCAGAACCGTAATGTAATGGAACAAAGTACCGCGATAAACCACCGGACACCACATTCTCGCGTCGTGTAGGCTATGCCTTGTCCCTGTCCGTGGGCTAAACCCCGAATGTCTTCAGCCCCCAAGCACCGCCCCTGGTTACAGCCACAGTCAAAACTAAGACACGACAATACCCGTTAAATTGATCTGAGTCACGTCGAACCGTTACATGTTTTAACTGTATCTTTTTCGTGTTGTGTCGTAGACCATGTGTCTAGATGCGTATCGTGTGAAGCAAAAACCTTGTATCAAGAGTTTCTGTGCAAGACAGCATGCGGTGCAAAATCTCCCAAAATCTGATGACTCGCGTGATGGAATATTCATCAATCTCGAAAATGCATATCGATATCGAGACACGTTAGGTAAGAGTTCACTGGTGTTTAAAACAACACACCGTTTTTATACACCCTTGAGTAAAGTATTTTAAACAGGCACGTGCCTGGACCGGGTGGAACGTCTGCCTAGTTGTTTTAAACAAGTGTGGTATTTCAGTAAGGTACATGGAGCCAAGAGATTTCACATTACCAAACCCTTGCAGGCTGATGCTTTATTTGCATACTCAATAGTTTGCATTTGCATCGACTTTAATAATAATATGAGCACAGACTACAATGTTGCCATTTGATTTATGAATGCAGGCCTCTCACCTGCAGAAGTGCAATTTGTCATTCATGAATATAGACCTCCCACCGACAGAAGTGGTGCAATTCGATGTTTGCATAGACCCAGCACTGTGACCACAACGCCACTGCTGAAAGGGGGGTAACATGGTACAGACCGGATAAATCTCAGTATCAGAGATGGGGGAAAAACAGAACAGCAGAATGCAGTTCAACTACAATGCCAGCAGGGGTCATGGTTTTACTACGAATTGAGCAGTCAAAACGGCCAGCCATCACAATAGGATCCAAATAATTTAAGTTGAAATAAAATGGGTTTTTTTAATGAATGACATAGTTTTCTTTATTCCTGCTTTGACAATATTTTCCAAAAGCAAAGAAAAAAGTGTTTCAGTGATTACATTACAATATCACATTTACAAAACCATGAATCTTTATCTACATTCTGACTTAAAAAGGCGGTACTGTACAGTCACGCCCCTCTGTGAAATTCCAGTGGTGATTGAGGCTTCATTTCAAAGCACTCCCAAGGCTGTTCAACACTTCCCAAAGACAGTGCTTCAATAGGAATTTGAAAAAAAGGGGAAAGCAGCTCTCTCTGAGAGTAACTTGAAACAGGTTGTGCTGGTTTTCTTCTGCCACTCAATCACTCTCAATTCCCCTCAGCCGAAACGAACACGTCCTTCCCACGGCCACGCTTCTCACCATCGTTCGACAGCCAGTACTGGTTCTGTGGCTATGCTTAAAAACAGTTGTGTTTCATTCAGCTCATTCATTTTAAGGTACCTTTTCAGAATATAAAGATCACGTCATAAGTCACGCATCTGCCGCCCAGCTACGCTGAAAACAAAGGGGACGCCTTGGAGAAAGAATTGTGGAATCTAGATTCAGCAAACTCTTTCGGCGGTCTAAAGAAACGTCTGGCTTCAAATGCACATTTCCACAGCGCATTCTGAGCTAACGCACAAGAAATCTGGGACGTGTTTATTTTTAAAACATCTATATATACATAGTGCGGTCCAAAGGTCTGAGTCCACTACCAAGATCTGTTTGTTTTCATCGTTCCTCGAAAACAAACGCAACATTTTTACTCGTGTGGTGTTTGTTATTCAAGAATGTCATAAAACACTCATACAAATAAAATGTATGTTTCTTTGATAAAGGATGGTATGAAATTGAAATATCTGTAAATATTTTGTTTGGGCACCATTGCCTTTAATTTCCTCAAAATGTTGTTCTACCTCTATTTTGAATTTAAGTTTTAGCACGTGGACACTCCTAATACACAGGGTGAGTTGTTTTGGTCTTGTAACAATTAACACCGGATATTGACGTAATTAATATGGTCCTCTGTGTGTTCTCGTTGCTACTGCAGGTGCTTTAATCTTGAAAGATGACGTTTTTGCAGCTGTAATTATGTCAGCAGAGCTTAGTGAAGTAGTTAGAGGTCAAATTGTCCTCCTGAGTAAAAATGTTGTGTTGGTTTTTGATGAATGATGAAAACACACAGATCTTGGTAGTGGACTCCCACTGTACATCATTATCTCAGAGGTCATTGGATACAAGGTCCCAGGTGTGTTTCTGAAAACCTTTAAGAACAACTGTCACTGAACGTGAGAGAGTCATTTGGTTTATTTCAGTTTTTGTTTTGTTTGGAATAGTCCGATTTCCCCCTGTTTTTCTCTCAATTTGATGGCCAATTGTGCCCTCTATTTCTTCAATTCGCCCTCCTCCAACAGCCCGCCGCCGATCACTACAGGACAAGCTAATACCCAGAGGCCGGCGATGATCCGCCTCCTCCGAGACGGAACTCGCCCACCTGTCTTTACAGGGACGCCCTACGTGCTTCTCGGCGAGCTCTTGCCGGCTCTCCCAACCCCTGGGGCGGACAGCCAATCGCCGGCCCCCGAGCGGGGCTCGATCGAACCCCGGCTGCAGTGGGCAACCTGCGCTCAGGGGGAGTGTTTTGACCGTTACACCACCACCACCACCCGAGGCCCCCGCAAACGTAAAACTTGAGGGAAAATTTTCATCCACACACACACACACACACACACACACACACACACACACACACACACACACACAGAGTAGTGACAATGATATCATGGCTAGCCCCTACCAGGCCCTGCTCGGGTAAATGTACAGGTGGTGTGACTGGCCCCACTGCCACAGGGTGCTGGCTGCAGTTCCACCAATGTCACTGTGGCAATCACAAGCCCCCTAAAGTGCGCCGTCGCCCAGAATAGACCAACGACCAGGCGGAGGCGAAGCACTGTAGCGGAGGGGGTTATTGTTGCCACGGCGTCAGGGGCGAGAGGCGCTCACTCCCGCATGTAGAGGTTGATGAGGCCGGCCTTGTGCAGGTTCTGCCAAACCTTCAGCTCCAAGCGCATGTCGTGGTTGGAGTAGAAGACCACGCGGCGGAAGCGCTTGTCGTAGTAGTGGTCCGAGAACTTCTTGTAGTTGGGGGTGAGGAAGCCGTACGCGTCCACCTTAAACCACACAGATGGCAAACACACCAAGGCACCGTGGTTATTCCATCAGGGAGTTGTGATCACAAGGGTGCAGCTATGGCCAATCATGCGCTGCCTGTGGCTGCCAGCTGTCAGCCCTGGCATGGTCAGGATTCAACTCCAGAACTGGGGCCACATCGCCCAGCACATACAAATGCCTTAGCAGGATGAGCCTTCTGGAAGGCTGGCAAAGAAACACATTTCTCATGATATGGCCACTTACTCAACCTCAACCAGGCATGTCACCAGGAACCAGCTGGACATGAAAGCTCATTCCCTTTCATGACGTCCATTTACATTACATTAGATTTTAGGCATTTAGCAGACGCCCATGACAATGTAAATCTCTTATCCATAATTGACATTTCTTTACAGTCCATTTATACAGCTGGATATTTTTACTGAAGCAATTCAGGTTAAGTACCTTGCTCAAGGGTACAACAGCAGTACGCCTACCTGGGAATTGAACCTGCAACCTCTGAGTTACAAGTCCAGTTCCCTAACCATTACATACATGGCCTCATCGCAGAATAGGTTCCTTAATCACATGCGCATAACTTCTACGTCTTATGCTTAGGCAATGAAACATTAAGGAGGGCTGTGAGGGTCCTCTGTGCTACCCGTTTTCCTCTGCTTCGTTAGTTAGTGTGCCGCCATGAGGCATATCTTACACGTGGCCAGGGCTGGATCTCCGCATAGGCCGACAAGGCCTGGGCATCGGGCCCAAACGTAGCATGGGGCCCGGAATTATGGGGAAATATTAATATTGATACTATTTTTTAAATATAAAAATATAATTATAATAAAAAAAGTATCATTTTATATATATATTAATTTTTACATAATTCATATTACACTTACACGCCTAATAAATATATGTTTATCACACAGGATCCTTATTATTATTGTTATTAGTATTATTAGTAGTAGTAGTAGTAGTAGTAGAAAATACCCCAAAAATTATAATTTCTAATGAAATCATATCTCCAATCTAAAATTAAATCTAAGAACTCCATCTCCCAGAATGCCATGCCGGAGGTGGGTTGGGGGGCCCAAAACTGAGGAGATCCGGCCCTGCACGTGGCCATCGGCCATACTGTACCTGGTCACATGTGTGCATGGCAGCCATCAGCATCACGGCGCCCGTGGTGGGTCGGTACCAGTCTTTGCCTCTGCCTTTCAGAATACGAGAGCGCAAGAACCTGCAGAGTACATCGGGGTCACATTGAAACAGGCCCCCTAATGCCAATACGCACGTCAGCGTCACATTTAAACAGGCCCCCCTAATGCCAATATGCACGTCAGCGTCACATTTAAACAGGTCCCCCTAATGCCAATACGCACGTCAGGGTCACATTTAAACAGGCCCCCTAATGCCAATACGCACGTCAGCGTCACATTTAAACAGGCCCCCCCAATGCCAATACGCATGTCAGGGTCACATTGAAACAGGCTACTACTACCGATCTCAGGACAACGGCAGCGAGCTCACAGTACGAGGGGGGATAGTTGACATGAAAAGAGAGTATAATTGGCGACTAAATTGGGAGAAAATGGGGAAAGAAATCAAAAACAAAAATCTTTCAAAATGAATGAATGAATACCTATGACGCACGGCAGTATGTCTCACCTGTTTTGAATATACCGGAGGAAGTCAGGGTGATAAATCTTGAATTTCTTTGGCGTAATATCTTTCCCAAAGTATTTGGATGCCCTGAGATGACAGATATGAGGTATGAATAAACATACTCGAATATAATTTAAAAAAATGAAAGAGCCATTGGACAATTTGTGTGGACGATAGCTAGGGGTTACAGGTATCAGGATATGGGCCTGAGGGTCTTTAAGCCTCATGGAAACCGTTTAATGAAGGTTTATATTACGGTCATCAATTGTCATGCTCACAATTGACAATAATATGACGCTCTTCTGACTACTATGGATGATAAATATGATGATGTTGACAGCTGTTGTTGCTGTTATTGTGCTATTATGGATATGTATGACAGGATGAATGTGATGATGACGATTGTTGTATAATAATAATAATAATACTTCTACTGCTACTAATAACAGTAATCACATTCATAATAATTATAATAATTATTTCCATTTCGGTAGACATGACACCCACTTCATCTGGGCTAGCTGAGGCAGGGCGGGCTGAGCTCACTCACGTCTTGTCATTGGTGTTAGAGGTGGCGGCCCTCAGGAGAGTGTAGTCGCGGCCCTGGTCAGGTAAGAAGACGTACCTGGTCTCCTGGGAGAGGTAGGGAGGGGTGAAGGGAAAGACAGGGTGAGGAGAGGTAGACAAGATGGGGCCTGGAGGAGCGCAGGCGATCCTGTAAAACCGGGGGGTGGGCAATTCCGCTCCTGGAGGGCCGGTGTGTGTGTGCAGGTTTTTTGTTCCTGCCAATGGTTTGTTCCTGGTATAATGGTTAGGGAACTGGGCTTGTAACGTTAAGGTTGCAGGTTCAATCCCCAGGTGGGACACTGCCGTTGTACCCTTGAGCAAGGTACTTAGCCTGAATTGCTTCAGTTAATATTCAGCTGTATAAATGGATTGTAAAGAAATGTAAACTGTAAGTCGCTCTGGATAAAAGCATCTGCTAAATGCCTGTAATGTAATGTAATGTAATGTAATGTAATGTAATGTGAGTTCACACGCCTTTACTGAGAGGCGAGGTTTGCTTGCTGGTAAGCTGTAGCTCGATACAGATGTCCATACCATGTCACAGTTCTCTGGGGCAGTGGTTCCCAACCTCGGCCGTGGGTGTGCTGGTTTTGCGATCCAGCCATAATTCGAGCCAACCTCTGAATTGCAACTAGCTGTTAATTGGTTTTAATTAGACAGGTTTACTTTCTATTAAAACGCGATTGACTCTCTTAAGGCCATATTATGTCAGAAATAGCTATGCATGCCACGAAGAATGAATGTCCCATATCCACATCCCAGGACTTTTAAATCAGTCAGATCAACTAATGCTCTCATGTTCTATAATGTGCTATATGAAAAATTCTTCATTTTACATTTTACATTTTAAGCATTTAGCAGACGCTCTTATCCAGACTTACAAGATGTGCATTAACATGGTAAGGACAATCATAGTTTGCGCAAGAGCTCAGTGCAGTAATACAGCGATAGACATCGTTGTTCCTTTAGAAAGAGGTTACTTTTTAAAAATTGATTCAATTATAGACTGGTGAAATCAGTGGGGGCCTAATTATTTAAAGTGTGGTCACTGAAACTAAACCATTTGTGAAAAATTAGATATAAGAGATTATCCTGAATTGTGTTAAAATACGTTTAAGGTCAAAATGATGGTAGACCCTACCCACAGGCTTCCAACAACCTTAATTGATCGTGAAATTGGCTGTAACAAAAACCAGCATGCACAGTGGGAACCACTGATCTAGGGTGTCTATTTCTACAGTGTGCACCCAAGCTAACCTTGTCGTGCCGCATTAGAAGGTGATAGGATAATAGGATACAAATGGAATAAGATGTGAAAAGGCACTGTCAAGCAGAATGGCGAGGGGAGGGAGTGGGGAGAGGGGTCCCACCTCAGATTTGGGGGGGCCGCGGAAACCGAGCCAGCGGTAGCCAGCTAAGGAGTTCCGCAGGGTGTTGGTGGAGAAGGTGTACAAGGAAGTGCGGTTGCCCACGTCCTTCTCGAAGCCTTTGATCACCGCGCCGTTCACTCTGGGGGAGAACCACACCGTTTCAGAGCGCACAGCTGACAAACACAGACGGCACTGGGCATCCTGTGGTGAACTCAACACCCTGTTGCGAACTGCACACTATTTTACCATCTCACTCTGCGTCCTCACACTGTACGTTTGTCCTGAGTTTAGTCAGTGCTGGGAATTCTTGATCCCCTGCTTATGTTCAGTGTCAGAGATAGTTTATCCCTACAGAGACACCACAATGCACACGCTGCAGTCCTTCCTGTTTGGCTGGGGAGTTCTGGTCCTTTGTCCAAATGGCTGAACCAATGATGATCTTATTGCCACTGATATAGAAAATATTTGACAATGTTACATTTGTGTTTCATTGGATTGTTCTCCTGATCCTGTTCTATTAACATTTCTTTATTTTTTTATCATATGCGAGCAAAGCCTGAGGTTCTATTTCTAGTCTAGAACTGTCTTGCAGACATAGCTTAACATAGCATATGAGAACCGCAGAACCGCAGCAGACTGCAGTGAAGATCAAAGCTCTTACTATGAATGTATAACAATGGCAACAAAGAAATGCGTCTTTTGTCGGGTCCACACCTGAAGACGTAGTGGTGCTGGTCAATCTCCTGGCCCTTGCCGGACCCGCGCAGAATCCCGCCATTGCCGATGACTGCACAGCGGATGCAGTTGGCCCCGTTGGCCCGCTGTTCCCAGTCGTCGAGCATTATGCGATTGGCTGATGTGTTGAGGGCGGACAGAGTGGCTACCAGGTCTGGGGAGGGGAAGCGACGCGTGAGGACCCTGCCACCAGGCCGCCAGCCTGAATCACTGACACTTTCAGTGCACCACTGTGCACAAACCAAACTGAGCTAGGTTTTTATTTTATTTTATTAGAATTAGTTTCAGATTTGATCCCACTGTCTCCTAATTTAGTAGCCAATTACACACTCTATTTTTGATGTCGATCCCCCCCTCGTATTGTGAGTTCGCTGCCGTAGCCCTGTGACTGGCAGTGACTGGGGCGAAGTATCGTCTCCTCTGAGACGGCACTCGCCAAGCCGGTCGACCATAACTCCGGTACTCCAGAGCCATTCCTATACGCAGAGAACTTCAGATACTTTAGATATTTATGAGGCCGGGGCTCTGATTCTGAGTAAGACATTTGCAAAATTGAATAGCTAGCCCCGGCACAAATCAAGCACTGCTCCCACCCCCATATATACCCCCAGACATTTTGATCTGAACAGAAAACATTCAGCAATGTGCTGAACTCTGTTACCTGTTCCCCATTCACCTATCCCCCATCCACTCAGACCTGAGACTAGGGCAGCTGCAATCAAAGGCTCCTCCCCCCGAAGGGGCAGGGCAAAACTTACTCAGGAAACTGACCCCTCGCCAGCCGTGTGCCCCGGGGTATTTCCTCAGCCGGTCGTGCTCCTCTTTGGAAACATGTTTGAGCCACTGGAGCACCGGGATGTCCATCAGAAACGTTTTGTTGAATGTCGTCTGGGAGACCCTTGACCGAATGCTGTTTGGGCAGTGCTGTGGAAGTGGGCAGGGGGCGGGCGGTTAGCACAGAAAAGCTCACAAGGCCACCATCGCCGGCGGCCGGGCTTGCTCCAACCTTTTCGTAAGCACAGGATTGTATTAAAAACGACGGCGTGTGCCTGTTGCGGGAAGTCCAAGGTGCAATGCAGAGGAACTAGCAGGGTCAGTAATCAATAGAGGCATACAGAGATTGTTGTTTAAGGAGACCGATATCACCGAAAAAAAAGTGATTTATCAAGAAGGGAAAAACATTAAGACATTGCTTTCATTCCTTACAACTTCTAAACTGGTTTGTTAATCATCTCTTCCGCACTCGGTCAGGTCCACGGTCCTACGATCTTCCGCAAGAGACCCAAAACCCACCTTTTCAGACTCCACTACCACTGAATTCTGTGCATCTAGCCAATTGTCATCACAATTGCTTACTTGTTCAATACTTCTTGTATATGTATCCCTGCTTACTCCACATTTTAAAAAAATAAAAGAAATTAAAAAAATTACTAACCTTTTCTTTCCCGATGTTACAGGTATGGTATGCAGCTGCCTACAACGATGTCTATCACTATATTACTGCACCGATCTCTTGCGCGAACAACGATTGAACATACCATTTATTAATGCACATCTTGTAAGTCGCTCTGGATAAGGGTGTCTGCTAAATGCTTGAAATGTAAACAAGAACAAGACTAAGGGTAGCAGCACACTTCAAACCTCACCGTTTGTGAAACTGGGGCCTCCCTGGCGTACGTGTCTCCAGTGTAAGAGAGGTCGACAGGCTTTTTCACATTTACTGTGGTGGTTCTGGAGAGAAAAACAAAAAGGATCGTAATGCTCTCACTTAATTTCTCACTTTTTAAAAAGTTTCATCCTTGAAATTCATCTGGCGTTACGGGCTCTCCCAAAAATCGAAATCTAGAATGAAACAATACTTGTTACATTGTAGCCAGTCGTAAGCAGTTGAAACCTGCAGCACCTTTTCAGCCTCAGCGTGTCATGCTTATAGCACAATGGAAACCATGCTTAGTTAATTGGTGGGTGCAACGAATCAGTTTTACGTCAGTCTTACTTGCAGGCATGCGCCAAAGACCAGAGTGAAAGAGGGGGAAGCTGGGGACTTGGGTCTTTAGCTCAGCGGGCTTATCGTATCCCTTGTTGTGTTAGGGGCCTCGGTTCGAAGCCCCTGCAGGCAGAAGTAACTCCGTTACACTATGTTCAAGAATTTGTTATCGTTGCAAAAACTAGCCAGCTATTTTGGCTACCATGTATTGTTTAAGCAAGATCCTGGGTAGCTAGGTGTCCAAGTGGCTAATGGAATTCTAAGCAATCAGCCTGGGAGTTGATTTTAAAAAGTTCATATAAAAACAGATGAAGCTCTAAGTGCCATACAGTTTAAGCAGAAGTGTTGGAATCGACTGTAGTGCTACTGCACTGCAAAGTCAACACTTGCTTTTAACCGTCTTACCTGTGGGCCTTCATTCCAACACTATTTGACACACACACACACACACACACACACACACAGACTGGAATGCAGTTCCACAGGTAATACGCTTAAAAACGTATCATTACAAGTGTTTGTTTCAAGCCCTCACCTACCTCCACAGACCTGCCCACAACTGAAAACATTTGCACAAGCAAAGCTTGCACTAAAAAAGCCTCAAATATTTTACATGACCCAAGTCATCCCACATCTGAAATGTTTGTACCCCTATGTTCTGAATGACATTACCAAAATATCAAAACTACGACTAATAGATTCAGAAATACTGTTCATCCCAGTGTAGTTACATCAATAGACCCTGAGTTTGTCCCCACAATAGACACCATTCATTTATTTACCCATTTATTTATTAATCTCTATTATTGCTATTATTATTATTTCAAAGTATGTATTGCATAATTGGCTCATTTCACTTAATAACCACGCATTCACACGTCCCTGTACACACACACACACACACATTACATTTTCTCTTCCTGTGTTTTTTTTCTTCTTTTTTTTTTATAGTACTGTAGTTGTGTTTTTTATACTGTTGTTTTTTAAATCTTATTGTCTATTGTCATCTTTGTGTATGTGTCTCCTGTTGCTTTTATCTGCTTAAATGTATGTTTTATGTAACTTTCATAAACCTTGGGTTTATTGAAAGGCACATAACAAATAAAATGTATTATTATTATTATTATTATTATTATTAATCAACTTTACTTGTTTAATCACACTATGCTGTAATGTCTCTTAAAGTCACGGTGTTACAAATGCACACATTTCAAAAATCAATGACACTGCTGACTGAGCTGCCTATCACGGTTGCGGTTTGAAACCCGACTGTACCAGACTGGCCCTGGTGGGGAGTCCCGATTGGGGGGCGGCGTTTGGCCGCCTACAAGCTTGGGGGAGCAAACTGAAATAAATGGAGGGTATAATTGGCCACTAAATTGTGAGGAAAAATGGGAAAAAATATAAAACGTGTGTAGGGATGTACCGATCCATATTTTTGGGGTATGTACTGTTTTGTAAGTCGTTCTGGATAGGAGACTCTGCTAAATTTATGCGATGTAATGTCATGACATGTAATGTAATACTGAAATAATATGAATTTATTCTAAAAAATATATATTTATTTGTTTATATATTTTGTAGTTTACGCATTTCATGTTGTATACTTTTGGCTACCCCCTACCTCACTGGATAACATCAAATTCCCCCCAAAGGGAATTTGATTTATTGGAGAAGCTAATGCTAGGCTAACAATCGTGCTGTTATATATGCAATGTACGCATAATATATATATATATATACGTCCTGCATTCCTCTGTCACCTGGCAAACAGCTGTTTGAGACAATGTCAGTGCTACAATGTGATGATGTGGGTAAGAAGCAGCAGCAGAACCTGTTCAGCTACTTCTTCTGTTTGCGCAATTCTTCCGTCCCCAAGGGTTGACAGACAGGGCATTCTTGTTCCATTCATTCAATCACATTAATTCCATGTAATTAAAGGTGGCTTAACAAACAGCTGATTTACTTTGCCAGGGGAAGTACATTCCACTCACTCCAAATCATATCTGTTTGTGTGTTCAGTACACCTATGCGCTACTCTTCCACACATCCCAACATTTCCCGGTAGTTCAGCTTGATCACTTTTAAAGCGGATTTCAGGGAATGATTCCCCGTATTTCCCGCATTAGCTCACGTCAAGTTTATTTTTGTTTGGATTCCCTCCTGGAAAATGTTCATCTGTGAAGTGCCGTGTGACATCACTATGCCGATGGCACTATACAATATAAAGATTGATCGATTGAACCAAAGCCAGTCACCCCCACACACACATTGCTAAATGCCCACTGCGTTGCTGGCGCTTTCAGAAGCAGACAGGATGTCCGGGGGCATGCAGTACCTATTCCAGTGGGCTTGGTGGGCCTGGAGCCAGGACATGTCGAACAGGCTGAAGTCCACCAGGAACACCACCAGCACACAGCAAATGCACAGGAAGCCCAGGGCCAGCAGCTTGCGGTGGTGTGTCATCCTGTTCCTGGGGGCCGAGCCAGGGTGCGAGACCTGAGAGCCCGGGGGGGCGGGGGGGGAGGAGAAACACAGAGGACATCAGAACTGTGAGCTCCGGCCTCCCACGTGGTCTAACGGTTTCACCGTCCGATGCGGCCAACGGATGGAAAATGTCCAACAGGAGGCAGTGTGGATGTGACCTCGATGGCAAAAATCAGCTTTTTTTCCCCGCAAAGGCAAACCCTTGATTTTGCCAAGGGAAAAGGGTGTCTCATTGCTCCGGTTCTCTTCTTATAAGTGACGATGTTTCACACCATCGATGCTACTTGTTTGCTGCGACTGCTTTGCTGTACATTTTTGACAGCCTTCACCGGAGGGCTAGGTATGTTCCCTTCCTCGGGCTCCATCCACACTGCATTCTAGCGTGAAGTCATCTGAATATGGATATGTGGGAGGAGCAAGCAGGATGAGCACTGCTACTAATATCATACAAGTGTAAGGTCATACCTTATAATGTATTTTTACTGTTTATGAACAGGCATTCCTCGAGGCAGTCCTAGTCCTCAATCTGGGAGTCCTGATTAGTGTAAGCACTAGGGGGCATCCATATAATTAATTCATTCTTGCTGATATTTCTGTGTAACTTCAGTTATCTTTGAAAGGTTAAGCAGATAGTTCAACTAATAATTGTTCAACATAGTGAATCTATGTACAAGACAAGAAAGTATAATTCCATATCTATTCATTTTGAATGGAACAGTTGCTCACAATGTGTAATAGCATTTTACAGTATTAGCTAGTATGTTTTAAACTAGTAGCTTAAGGTGGAGTGTGCTACCCAAATGGATAATGTGCCATATTTTTGAATGTACTTTTATTCTGTCATTCCAAAATAATGAGCAGTATTCATGGCCCTTAGCCTATTTAATAGTGTTGTATTCTTGTATTTGGTCATGCATAGAACTGAGTCTAATTTATTATATTGGATTAATTTGGTCACATTACAACGCATACCATCGTTCCATGTTAATGGAAATATATTTTTCAGTCATTCTTGCAGATATTTCAGTGTAACTTCAGACTTGTTGAATAAATCTGACTACAATTCAAACCAATTGAGCACTTTCTGTCAGGACAGCCTGCCCACCATGAAAACATCTAAAGTTGCCCTTACACAAGTATACAGGTATTTGAGTTAATCAGTATCACTAGCTGAAGTTTGTCACAAACAAACACAGAAAATAAATTGAGACATGTACATGGTTTTATGGTTTTTCCCAACACGAATAGATTGCTAACTAGGCATGTCTTCCAAATATGATTTTTTAGTAGCAGAGGTAAAAGTCAAGTAATGTATCATCCAGTTCAGTATTCAAACAAATGCTCGATCAGACCAGCATCGCACAAGAGAACAGCGGAATAGCAATAGCGTACCAGGAATAGTGTTCAGAAACGTAACAAAAGTCAGAGGAAAGAAAAGCTTGAAGAAAAGATGTCAACTTGTCTGTCTCTCAAGTTCAAAATCCTGTTCATTGGCATGACAAGCAACTACACGTTATGTTGCCAAAGCATTATCAGAAGTAACGCTTAAATCGAACAAGGAAAAAATATGTATTTACATTAAAATTTACATTAAAATAGGACTCTCCCCCTCTCTCTCTCTCTGTCTCTCTCTCTCTCTCACCTGTGTCCCCCGTCTGTTACCGCCAGCTGATAGAACGAGTGTCACTGAGAGGCGCAGAGGGGAGAGTAAAAACCAGCACAGATTGAGCAGTCACACCCCCGGGGGAGTGGAAGGGCAGGAAAGAAAAGTCCAGACAATGTGTCTCTGACACCCCTCCCCCCCCCACCCCCCACAAAAAAGGGAGGAGCCATCCCATGTCAGCCTCACAGGGAGGGCGGAGCCTTTGGACTGGTTGTACAAGCCGTCATCCCTGGAGCTCCTTCCCTAATCGGATGGCAGCAAACATTGCCAACATTCAAAAAGCCTGCTTTCATACCTCAGCCCAGTGTCACGCAAGTACTCCTTTACCAGTATGCAACCTTTCACGCCACGCAAGCCAAAGCCTACCTCTCATTTACATTTACATTCCAGGCATTTAGCAGATGCTCTTATCCAGAGCGACTTACAGCTTACATTTCTTTACATACAATCCATATACAGCTGGATATTAACCGAAGCAATTCAGGTGTTCAAGGGTACAACGGCAGTGCCCCCACCTGGGGATTGAACCTGCAACCTTTGCGTTACATGCCCAGTTCCCTAACCACTATACTACTTCCACCTTTAAACCTCTTGCGTGTGACACGTACACTTCTGTGCACGGCCCCTGTCTGCGGAACTTTGAAAAACCTTTCTCTTCCCCCCATCATTGGTTTGTTTAGGCAACTTGTAAACAATTCTTGATGGTTTAGCGTGTGCAGTCTCTGTCAGCTGTCCAGGACGATTGTTCTTCGTGATCCTTTGTTATTATACATGTTCAGCTGCAGTTTTCAATAATGTCCTATGGAACAAAATAAACGCATAACCAAATTAGCTGAACAAGGTAAAAAAACAAAACATGCATAAAACACCAATATTTCCAGATTGAAATTACTTTCAATTAAATTACAACTTTATTGTCCAGCCAAGGCAGGAAAAACATCTTTGGTCTCACCACAGAATAAAACATCACATCAGTGCACATCCCATCAGTAAAACAGATCACATCACATCAATAAACACAGCATCACATCAATGTACAACTATCAATACAACAGTATACTGCATACATCAGTCACCAGTCACAGAGGAGCAGAAGATCAGTGCAGCTTGTTAATAAAGTTAACTGCACTAGGAACAGAAGATCCCTTATAGATCCTTTTCTAGAAGGGGTGTCCTATAACATCATCCTGAGGGAAGTAACTCGAATTCGGAGAAGAGGGGGTGTTTAGTGTCTTTGAAGATAGTTCAAGCTTTCCTGTGTACGACTGTTTTGTAAAGGTCATCCAGTGACTATTTTTCCCTGCCGTTTTGATTATCCTGGCCAGCTTGTTTTTACTTGCTATTGTCAGATTTCCATACCAGACAGAGATATTAAAAATGAGGATGCTCTCTATCAGGCTGACGTACACTCTTTCCAGAACATCATGACTGACCCCAAACCCCTTCAGTTTCCTCATTAAAAACTGTCTCTGGGGCCTCCCGCGTGGTCTAGTGGTTTCAACGTCCGATGCTGGCCACGGCAACCAGGGCTCGATTCCCTGTCGGGCCAGAGTCGGCTCTGGCCGGGAGTGCCACCGGGGCGGCAATTGGCTGTCCGCCCCAGGGAGGGGGAAGGGAAGCCGACACAGTTCGCTGCGCACAGGAGTGGTTCTGGGGTGTCGGAATTACAGTCTACAGCACGACGAGAGCTGTCTCAGAGGAGGCAGCGAACTATGAGGGAGGGGATTGAACTAAGCACAGCGGGAGTAATTGGCTACCAAATTGTGAGGAAAAACGGGCTAAAATTTGAAAAATGTATACAAAAAAACCCAAAACATTTAAACAGTCTCTGGCCAGCTTTCTTGCATGTAAAATCAACATTGTCTGTGAAACTCAATTTGTTATCAATGTGTATTCCTAGATACTTAAAACAGTTAACAATTTCCACAGACTGGTCACAAAGTACAAGTGGTGAGAGTGGTCTGCATGGTTTAAATTAAGTTCCTTTGTTTTGCCAACATTGATTAACAAGGAACTGGATTTACACCAATGTTCCAGCTTGGAAACCTGGGCAGAGTAACCATCATCCTTACGGAGACCAACTAAAGCCATATCATCAGCGTATTTAAATAGCTTAACATTGCTGTCCTGCAGTTTCATCTCGTTGGTGTAAGCAGAAAATGATAAAGGTGAAAAAACACAGCCCTGGGGTGCCCCTGTGTTTAAAACAACCTCATCAGAGAGTTACACAGACTTTCTGTGGGTGGTCAGTTAAAAAGTCCTTGACCCAGTGCACAAGGCCCCCGTTCACCCCTAAATCCAGAAGCCGTTGCAGGAGTATATGTACCTGCATTGTATTGAAGGCTGAGCTAAAGTCAATAAATAAAATCCGGTACATAAGCCTTAGTCCATTGTAGATGACTGGCAACCATGTTAACCACGGTGAACCATGGCATCCTCAGTCTCCCTGTGTGCCTTGTAAGCAAACTGTAAAGGGTCCAGTTGTTCTGCTATGAAGCGAGGTGAGATGTTTGCTGACAGCCCTTTCCATGCACTTGGCCAATACGGGGGTTAAGGCTATAGGGCGGAAGCTATCGCATGTGTTCAGGAAATATAGTTAGTGAATTTGAATAGTTGAGTTAAAACACCCCTTAGGTGGATGGAACACACCTTCAGAACATGTCCACGTAGGCCATCAGATCCAGGTGTTTCGTGGGGCTTAGTCCGTGAGAGGCAGCTGCCAACCTCCTCCTCTGACAGCTGAACTTTGGGGTACATGGGGACATTGACACAGATGGCGTTACTCTTATCTTTAGAGTCAATGGTGTCAAATCTTCCATAAAACTGGCTACGGTCATTCACAAAGGAGAGGCTGTCCATAGAACTGTTGTCTTGCCTTTTGGCCACCCTACCCATCATTGTGTTGAGCCCCACCCATGCTTGTCTGTGAAAAACTGGTTCTCCACCTTATTCTTAAAGTCAGTGTTAGCTCTCTGTATCTTGGCCCTGAGCTCTTTCCTTTTGTCTTTAACACCTTCAGTGTCACCCTTGAGGAATGCTACCTTTTTGTCATTAAGGGATATTTTCAGGTCTTTTGATAGTCAGGGCTTGTTATGAGGGAATACTTCTGACTTTCTTGGGGTTAATCACAGATTCCTCACAAAACTGTATGGTGATGCAGTCTGTCAGCTCATGGGGGTCCCTACATGAGTCAAAGAACATGTGCCAGTCTGTGGTTTCAAAACAGCTCATTAGCCTGTCCTAAACTGCACATTAGCATGTCCTTAAAATAAAAATAGATAACGCGTTCATGAGAGGTCTAATCCTCTATATTTTGTGTTTGGCCTTCTCTATGACAACCGCAACCGCTGATACAGTGCATGGAAATTGTGTGTCGTGTGGTTACACGTTTTATATCATATAGAGCTTCACTGATTGGCTCTTTATGGGAATTGGCAAATCACCAATGGCAGACTGAACAGATCTAAAACAACGCCAGCTGCTGGGGAAATGGCGGCATCGGTTTCAATGCGACATCGGCTCATGCCCATGCATCAGCCTTTGGATAAGAGCTCTTAGCCTGTAAGCGGACTGAGCAAGAGAGACGCGGCTGGCGGCCTCGCCTGTGAAAGAGCGCCCACCGGCGAGAAAGGGCACTGACATCGCCGGCGCTCGCATCGGAACGGCGAGTCTCCGCCGCGGGGAGCAGCGGACACGAGAAGTGCGATTCCTGCAGTGGGGCTCTGCTGGTTTCTGACGGCCACGTGTCCTGCGCGCTTTGTCTGGGGGGAAGGAGCATGCACAGCTCACCGTAGCGCAGTGTATGCCTGGCGCCAGAGCTACCGACATCGCGGCTGATCTGAGAGCGCTGGCTAAACTTAACGGTAAATTCTCTAAAATGGTCATACACGTCGGCAATCGGATGTCACTAAGAGCAACTTGTGTACGTAGGCTGGCAAAAAAAGATGTATCGGAAAGTGATATGCTCTGGCCCACTTCCAGTGACAAGGTCTACAGTGGACTTACTTCGCTAAATCGCTGGCTGACGGAGTGGTGCTCCTCCGTAACACATATTTGCTTTATTGAAAGGACGCGGGATTGCTATTGACAAATCTGTCAAAAGTTCTGAATTTGAACATTGAACATTTGTCTTATTGTGCGTATCATTCTATTTGTCAGTGGGGTATAGAATTAATGCAGTTTTACCTTCAGACGCCCTGTGGCATTTTCAGATTCTTTCAATTCATTAAATTATTTTAAGAGAGTGTATGCCCTCCTGCTGACTCCACTGATCCCTGCAACACTGCACGGGTTTGCACATTCTCGCCAACAGGGTGCTACCCGTGACCCCCAGATGGCCAGACAGCCCATGGCTACCAGCCCTCCTCGGTGTCCTGGAAGGAGAACCATAGAATAGAATATTCTTTAGTGCCATGTTACACAAGGCAATTGTAATATGTCTTTTCACATAGCTCTCCAAAGAGAGGTCAGAGCGCAGGGTCAGCCATAGTACGGCACCCCTGGAGCAGTTTAGGGGTTCAGTGCCTTGATCAAGGGCACTTCGGCAGTGCTCCAGGAAGCGAACTGGCATCCCTCCGGTTTCCAGTTCATTGTTTTTTCATTTGGCTTTCGTGTGATTTGAACCAGCAACCCTCCACTTGCCAGCCCATGTCGCTAACCACTGAGCCACTGCCGCCCCTATCGCCTACCCTGCTGCCATGGCAGCTCCCACACAGACCGGATCTGTTTTCTCAGCTGGGCGGCAGGATATGGCTTCCTAGTGCAGCCCAGCTACAGTTGCGGGCGTGGACCCCTAATGCTCCATCAACTAGGGTGTTCTATGCCTGTTGTTGGAAGTCCTATACCTTGGCCAGAGCGGAGGACCCAGTCTCTTTCTCTGTGCCGGTCACATTGAGCTTCCACCAGTCATGACTGGATTCAGGGCACTCTGCCTCTGTATTGAAGTTGTACGCAGCGCTTAATTTGTAAAATCGCCTCCCCCAACCACACCCCGTTTCGAACCTGATGGAACTGGGCCTGAAATGCTGGTCTCTGAAGACTGCGTTTCTATTGAGAATGTCCTCAGCAAAGCGTGTGAGTGAACTCCATGCATTCTCCATCGGCGCTGTCTGCCTACGTTGGCAGGTAGGGGTTTTAAGAAACATTCGTGGTAGAAGTCAAAATGCATAGGAGTCAATGATATATGGTGGATTTTAAAAGGAGGTATGTGGGGAAAAAAGTATTGATAAATAAAGAAAAATATTTAAAATTACTTTAAAAAAGAAAATAATCTAGAGTGAAGTACATCACATAATCAAATGGGGAAGAGTTTGAAATGGAAGTGATTAAACTAATCAGAAACCGACAAGAAGAAAATGAACAAGATTTTTCGGATGTATTATGTGACTAATGTCTCTCTATGTCATCCTCAGACGAGTCCTCCAGCAGCGTTTCCAATCATCTCGATCCTCCATGCATCTGGCTAGTTCGCCAGCATTTTCAGCTCCTACATCTTTCCTTAGTACGTCCACGTATGTTGGTTTGGGACGCCCTCGTAATCGATGCCCGTGTGTTGGTTCCCACAGCACCAGCTTGCTGACTGGGAGCTCCCGGTGTCTCTGGCAATGACCGGCCAGTCTCATTCTTCTGACTGCTACTTTCTCACTCAGCCTTGGTAGCCCCCCAAGCAGATGTACTTTGCATTCATGTGAATGAATGTTGTTCTGGAAGATTTGCATACTATAAAATGACAAGGAGCACAACAGTGATTACAAAGAAATACACTTTGTCATAAAGCAGGGGTATATTGACAGATGTGATAGGGAGCTAGAGTATAATTGAGAGAGAGAACATTTGAGAGAGAGAGAGAGAAAAAAAGTTCCCATGCTCTTGAAAAGAGCGCCAGCAATAATTCTATATGGCAACACATTTAAGCTAAATATGTTGTCAAACGACATATCCATTAATTTCAAAGGCATTTAAGTTATGGAAGAAGTTTCTTCTATTTGCGTTTCTTATTGTCTCTTGTGGTCTTGTCAGAGTGAACCCTTGAGGTATGAGTGGCAGTCACATGTTGTAAAAAAATAAAAAAATAAAAATTACAAAATGCACAATTATAGTTGTAGTTATAGTTGTATATAATTATAGTTTGTTTAAGTTAAAAAACCTTCTGCAACATTTATTTGTTTTTGTCACTTATCTCTTGTTAAACAAAATGCATTGCCATTTCTTTGGAAGGATGGTTGAACATTTGTTTACAGCTTGCGAATAGCAGGGGCACGTGACTATGCTGAGATGGACAGTGTGGTGGACGTTCTCTCCAATCATTTTTAAGGAAAGGAGCTTGTGTTTTTTAATGTATATTTTGTGTTTACTATTCATTTTAGAATGTTCTAATTTACCTGTTTATGTAATATGAATTATTCCATTGCTGTATTTATATTTACTTGTATAATGTTGATTTGTTAAATAATTGCAGCTTACTTGTTATCTTGGACTGTTCATCGGACAGTAGATTCACAGTATTCCCGGGCAGTGTAGCTGAGGTTAGGGAGAGAGAGTTTGGCTATCTCTACAGCCAGGGCTGTGATGCCAGAATAGGGATGAAGGAACCCCTAGTTGCATTTTTGTTTCTGTCAAACAACGCCTTGTCTAGTCGGCTTATTTATTTAATTCGGTTCAATGCACTTTTGCCAATATTGCCAATTTAAAAAACATCTTGTTGGTGTTCGTGTTTTTCGTGATGTTTTTTTCTTCTCTGATAATGTTTTCAGTCCAAGTGAGCTGCACAATCCAGTCACTTTTCCTTTTGTCTTCATACCATTGTCACACATTTATAGCGATACCTGGCTCATATCTTCTCATTCAGGCCAATGAGAGGACCTCGCTCGACCACGAGGACGCATGAATGATATTTATGCATCCTCATTCTTACATTTTCAATTACAAGACGAGACATCAAAAATATAGGCTGTTACTTAAATATATGCGGCAGTGTAGTGTAACGGTTAGGAAACTGGAATTGTAACTCAGAGGTTGTTGGTTCAATTCCCAGGTGGAGCACTGCCGTTGTACTCTTGAGCAAGGTGCTTCAGTAAAATATCAAGCTGTATAAATGGATTGTATGTAAATAAATGTAAACTGCTTAAAATGTAAAATGTTACTGAAATACGGCAGAGAGTAACTTATCTTGATTCAGTCTTCGATTCCTTTCGGGTATGTAACGAGTGTGCTATACCCTCTCTGCGGCTGGGGTTTGGTTACACAATTACCAATACAATAAGCATAACTATTCTATTAACCTTCTTTATGAGTTCAATTCAGCAACCCCTGGTGTCCAAAGTGTATATTACAACAACATATGCACTAAAACAGGGATCGATGATGATTCCACCATGTAGACGTTTTAGGGAAGACAACATTCTGTCTCTTATTTCAGAGAGCTCCCATCTCAGACCTGAGTTTGATACTGTCTTCCATGTCAATGAGAAGAGTAGGCTACAAGGGCAGGAGTGACCCTTTTGATGTGTGCATTGTCTTCTTGCTGATGGGTGTCTGGGTTTTGACACCCTAAATACAGGGCATATAAATAGAGAACCCGGCCTATGTCACCCTTACAGTGACACTGACCATCAGACCTTACAAAGGTTAACTGTTTTAGCTCTTCTGCTGCTGGGGTTGTGTGGCTGTGTTGGTCCTTACAGTAGAAAATAAGACACTCATTCAATGCGTGAGTGTTTAATGTTTTTTTATTGAAACATACTGTACTCAACATTTATTTGTTGCTGAGCATGTATGGTAATCCTTATTTAGGGTGATTTACAAGCTCACAATTGACATAGTATCACAGCTGAATACTTGTAGGAGCAACATAGCAGCAATGCTAGGAAAACAGTGTGTGGGATGAAATTGTACAAACCCTGCAAGGAGCAGGGATCAGAGTAAATCTAGCAATCTATAGTGGCAATGTATTTTACAGTAAAGAAGTGAAATAATACATGATAGCCAAGGAGACTTAACAGCAAGCAGTACAAATTACCTTCTTCAGCTGCCAGGCTATGTCACTGGAGCAGTTTCAGACCCAGAATTACAGGTTTATTTCTACTTTGTATGGGGGGCAATTAGAAAGGAGGTGGCCCTGGAAACGTAATAGACAGCTTTGCTTTCACTGAAATTATTCATTTAGCCAGGCATGCTCTTCCTTCTCTTTATAGTCACCTACTCAATTTGATCTTTATCAGACAGGGATCTCCTGTTGAAACCACAACTGGACTTTATCCTTAATTGGCACAAGACTGTTCCGTTGCAGTGGAACTTCAGCTTTGTACCAATAACTATGTATTTGTTCCAGTAGACATAAAGAGAATTGCGTTGTGCTATGAATATTATAACAATCGCATTGTTTCACCTCTTGGTTGCTGTTTGAAAAGCAATTAAGCTTTTGAAAGTAAAGTGTTCTTTAAATTTTTTTAAATTGTATTGTTATTATTAGTATTATTATTTAAATCATAACCATATAACCACTGAAGTGGTTGGAGCTGAGACATGTGAGTGAGAGTTGGAGTAACACTGAGTTTGTCTGAATTTGTTTAGTTTTATTCATTTGTTCATCCCTCACCTTAATATTGTGTGAGGTACTTATGTGCTTGGTACACATAATGGTACTTAATAATATATATTTTATTTTATTTAACCAGGAAGTCTCACTTAAAGTGATCAACATCTCTTTTGCAAAATAGACCTGTCAAGAAAGTGTTGGGAGTGTCAATGTCGACAAAATGTCCTGACCCCCTGGTGGTGGAATGATCTTCCACACTCAGTCAGGACCGCGGAATCACTGGCCATCTTCCTCAAGAGACTAAAAACCCACCTCTTCAGACTCCACTACCACTGACTCTATACATTAATTGTCTACCATCACCACTGTTTACATGTTTGAAAATGTAAAGAAAAGGCACAAAAAAACCCCCACTAACTTTTCCTTCCCTGTGTTACAGGTACGATGTGCAGCTGCCAACAATGATGTCTATTGCAGTGTTACTACACTGATCTCTTGCACTAACCATAATTAACCTTATCATGTTTAAATGCACTTTTGTAAATCGCTCTGGATAAGAGCATCTGCTAAATGCCTAAAATGTAAATTCAGACAAGGCAATCACAATATAAACAGTTTTTCACAAATAGAAAATATTGGGCCAGTAAAAATGTCTAGGATTTGATACAGGGGAACATGGGGTAAGATGCCCCCCTTAAGAATGATTTCCTTTAACTTCCACATTCATTTGACAAAAATATAATCTGGAATGTGTTTTAACATAAATCCCATAGTCCAATGTAAAAATTATACATTGAAAATAAAAAGCAGGAGAAAAATGTTTTAGTTAAGAAGGCAAATATTTTAAGTCAAAGGGGTGTCTTACCCCATATTCCAAAAGATACAGATGTAGTTGGAACTGGAAGTTGCCCATGAGCTGTGGTCTTTTTCTTTCTGTTTTTATGGTGGTTTGGCCACCAATGTTTGGTGCATTACCGCCACCAACTGGACTGGAGTGTGGAGTGGAGTAATAGTTTTCCCTACATACAGTGCATGCTATCTAAAGGGATACCTAAAGAAGTAGAAAATCACATTGGCTATATATATATATATATATATATATATATATATATAATTAAGGCCAGCATATCCTATCCGCAGCTGATATATTATGACCTCCTCTCTTCTGCTATGACCCCCTATCCTCCCTGAGCCAACTTGTTGTTGAATCTCATAAGAATGCCTTCCTATTTTTTTCACTATCCCAAGACTCCTGCCATATGTTCTTTATATATAGTCTACTTAGGACTATGGCCTCAGCTCTGCTAAGGAGGGAAAAGAAGGGACCGAACAAGGGACCGAAGTGTAACATAGTCCTCTTGGGACAAAGAACCATAATACATTTAGCATTTTCATTGGTTGACTCCATGCGCAACGTAGAAGCAGTTTGCTGGTAAGAAGGATGTATGCACTTTTATTCATAGCTATAAGAACGTAGATGCCTCATTCACCCTGTTCAGATGCGTCTGTACGGCCGCCATATTGGCACGGGCAAGACCCGCGTCTAAACAAACGCATGTGTATTGAGAGATGCGAACTTCCACTGAGAAAATCTACTGCAACTTGTCTCATTCTCAAGCAATTTTCGTGAAGGTTGCAGACATGCAGATTACTTGATTTCCAAATTTCACAATTGTTGAGTTCCCTCAACGATTCTCCACAGAACCTGGCAACCTAATACGTTTATAACAACCACCCTCCACTGCTTTCCTGGCAGCTTCAAACATAATCAGCTCTGACATTTTCACAACTCGTGTCCCACTCATGTCTCACTTTTTGTTTTAGGTGATTTTATGTTTTTAGCGATGCAAGTTTTTGTTCATTTTGCTGGTTATGATTAATGTTAGGCCAACAGTCTGGTGATTTAACTAGCGTCTTGAAAAAAAAACCCACACAGACAATATTTAAAGTTAAAGAGATGTAATTTTTGGCAAACGTAATGTGTTCTACACAGTAGAATTTAAACAGTCAATGCACAAACATATCTGCACAGTAACTGGTGCTTTCTGCAAGTGCATTTAGCCTGTGCGCACTGTGTCTTCTTGCACGAGCAGTGCACAAGCTCCAGCACAGTCAGGTGCTGACTGGAGTCATCCAATTGACTGCAATAGTGTCACCCTCAATCCTCCATACATGTGCCACGGGAGGTGGTATGTCTGGCTCGTCCTCCAGACGACGTCTGTATATGGCACCTTTGATGTACGTCCAGACAGTCTTTGTCTGGGGGAAGACCTCTCTCTCCACATTGCTGCCCCGATGGCACTCCCGACCAGAGCCGACTCTGGCGCGACAGGGAATCGAACCCTGGTCGCCGTGGCCAGCATCGGACGTTGAAACCACTAGACCATGCGGGAGGCAGTGTCGGGACTTGCTGTAGTTGGCTGCGTGTGTACAATGTGACATCCTCAATTATGTCTCTCCCTGTTTTGCATCATCTGTCAAAGATGGTGCAGTGGTGCAGATGAGGCAGCAGTGTAGTGTAATGGTTAGGGAA
Organism: Aldrovandia affinis; assembly: GCA_029706075.1. Taxonomy (NCBI): domain Eukaryota; kingdom Metazoa; phylum Chordata; class Actinopteri; order Notacanthiformes; family Halosauridae; genus Aldrovandia; species Aldrovandia affinis. The sequence goes on along the minus strand of JAINUG010000526.1, from coordinate 53,323 downwards.
CCGGACTTGTAAGTCAGAGGTTGCTGGTTCAATTCCTAGGTGGGGCATTGCTGAGCAATGTACTTAACCTGAATTGCTTCAGTAAATATCCAGCTGTATGAATGGATTGTATGTAAACTGTAAGTCGCTCTGGATAAGAGCGTCTGCTAAATGCCTAAAAATGTAAATGAACTGGAAGTTGCCCATGAGCTGTGGTCTTTTTCTTTCTGTTTTTATGGTGGTTTGGCCACCAATGTTTGGTGCATTACCGCCACCAACTGGACTGGAGTGTGGAGTGGAGTAATAGTTTCCCTACATACAGTGCATGCTATCTAAAGGGATACCTAAAGAAGTAGAAAATCACATTGGCTATATATATATATATATATATATATATATATATATATATAATTAAGGCCAGCATATCCTATCCGCAGCTGATATATTATGACCTCCTCTCTTCTGCTATGACCCCCTATCCTCCCTGAGCCAACTTGTTGTTGAATCTCATAAGAATGCCTTCCTATTTTTTTCACTATCCCAAGACTCCTGCCATATGTTCTTTATATATAGTCTACTTAGGACTATGGCCTCAGCTCTGCTAAGGAGGGAAAAGAAGGGACCGAACAAGGGACCGAAGTGTAACATAGTCCTCTTGGGACAAAGAACCATAATACATTTAGCATTTTCATTGGTTGACTCCATGCGCAACGTAGAAGCAGTTTGCTGGTAAGAAGGATGTATGCACTTTTATTCATAGCTATAAGAACGTAGATGCCTCATTCACCCTGTTCAGATGCGTCTGTATGGCCGCCATATTGGCACGGGCAAGACCAGCGTCTAAACAAACGCATGTGTATTGAGAGATGCGAACTTCCACTGAGAAAATCTACTGCAACTTGTCTCATTCTCAAGCAATTTTCGTGAAGGTTGCAGACATGCAGATTACTTGATTTCCAAATTTCACAATTGTTGAGTTCCCTCAACGATTCTCCACAGAACCTGGCAACCTAATACGTTCATAACAACCACCCTCCACTGCTTTCCTGGCAGCTTCAAACATAATCAGCTCTGACATTTTCACAACTCGTCCCACTCATGTCTCACTTTTTGTTTTAGGTGATTTTATGTTTTAGCGATGCAAGTTTTGTTCATTTTGCTGGTTATGATTAATGTTAGGCCAACAGTCTGGTGATTTAACTAGCGTCTTGAAAAAAACCCACACAGACAATATTTAAAGTTAAAGAGATGTAATTTTTGGCAACGTAATGTGTTCTACACAGTAGAATTTAAACAGTCAATGCACAAACATATCTGCACAGTAACTGGTGCTTTCTGCAAGTGCATTTAGCCTGTGCGCACTGTGTCTTCTTGCACGAGCAGTGCACAAGCTCCAGCACAGTCAGGTGCTGACTGGAGTCATCCAATTGACTGCAATAGTGTCACCCTCAATCCTCCATACATGTGCCACGGGAGGTGGTATGTCTGGCTCGTCCTCCAGACGCGTCTGTATATGGCACCTTTGATGTACGTCCAGACAGTCTTTGTCTGGGGAAGACCTCTCTCTCACATTGCTGCCCCGATGGCACTCCCGACCAGAGCCGACTCTGGCGCGACAGGAATCGAACCCTGGGTCGCCGTGGCCAGCATCGGACGTTGAAACCACTAGACCATGCGGGAGGCAGTGTCGGGACTTGCTGTAGTTGGCTGCGTGTGTACAATGTGACATCCTCAATTATGTCTCTCCCTGTTTTGCATCATCTGTCAAAGATGGTGCAGTGGTGCAGATGAGGCAGCAGTGTAGTGTAATGGTTAGGGAACCGGACTTGTAAGTCAGAGGTTGCTGGTTCAATTCCTAGGTGGGGCATTGCTGAGCAATGTACTTAACCTGAATTGCTTCAGTAAATATCCAGCTGTATGAATGGATTGTATGTAAACTGTAAGTCGCTCTGGATAAGAGCGTCTGCTAAATGCCTAAAAATGTAAATGTAAATGTAAATGTAAAGAAAAATTCCAAGAGATTTTCTTTGTTTTACCCACAGGCCAATAATTTCGACCACTGCAAGGGGCTCTTTTGATCCTCTGAATATATTTTTGTGACCTGAGAGCCCTTTTCTGCATGTCGATGGCGTTCTGCATTCTTGATGCTCATTTTCCTGTAGGTGTCAGGGACAAAATGCAGTACTTCTGTAGCTCATGTAGATCATGTACTTTAATACACTGTCTGCAAAGACTCCAAATGTTGCTTGAGGCTTCATGACTTAAACAGATTGTGTACACTTTTACCACCTCTTTATTTAACTCGGAAATAAATCCTCTTTTGGCTGATCACAATGATGTGAGATTGTATTTATTAGAGGTGTGTACAAGTTCCCCCATCGCAGCACGCATCAGATTCAAATCACTGGTGCTTGCTTTTCAAGCGGCTAGAGGTACTGCTCCTTCATTCCTCCAGACACTCATCACACCCTGCACCCCAGCCAGACCCCTCCGCTCCGCCTCCTCTGTTAAACTGACTGTCCCATCCCTCCGGGCGCCTGGCAGCCACTCCTCGCGGTCTCGCCTCTTCTCTGTCCTGACCCCTCGGTGGTGGAACGACCTTCCGCAATCTGACAGGACCGCTGAATCACTTGCGATCTTCCGCAAGAGACTCAAAACCCACCTTTTCAGGCTCCACTACCACTGAATTCTGTACATCTACCCAATTATCATCACCACTGCCTACTTACTTAACACTTCTTGTATATGTATCCCTGCCTACTCCTCCAAAAAACAAAAAAACTATGACTAACTTTTTCCTTCCCAGTGTTACAGGTATGGTACGCAGCTGCCTGCAACGATGCCTATTGCTGTATTACTGCACTGATCTCTTGAGCAAACTATGATTGTTCCTACCATGTATTAATGCACATCTTGTAAGTCGCTCTGGATAAGAGCATCTGCTAAATGCTTAAAATGTAAATATAAAATGTACAAGTTATTATGTTCTTACTCATTGCTTTACCAATTAAGGGATATTAGATGCCTGTCCTTTACATGCTGCTTACTTTTGTCAGAGCATTTGCTGATTTGTGACTTAAAATTTAATTGAATCAGTCTCAGTATTCAAGGTGAAATGCAGAGTGTGTCTTTCTTCAAAGGTTCATTAATAATGTGCAGAACATGCTGTGACCTCTAAAGGGTGAATTTGCTATTGTGCTTTGAGCTGTCATCTGACTTAGTTCAACATCAACTGAATGAACTATCACAATTGACCCTTCGCTAAACCACGCCCAAAAACGCAAACTGGCCAATCACAGCGCCGTGTTTTACATACTCCGACTTGGGCTGTGTCCGAAACCGCTCACTCGTTCCCTATTCCCTATATAGAATATACTATATAGTGTACTATGTAGCGAACGAAAGTAGTGTTTTCGGAGACTACAACTGAACGTCATTTGCGTCAAAAAAAAGTGCCGGATATTCAGGTGACGCAAGCGGATGCGCCCAGTATCGCGTCGCCGTAAACAAACCGAGCACTCATGACAGCTGTTGAAATGTACTCAGGTGGTATCGGGTTTGCATGTTCAGTTTTGAATGTTAAATCCCAAATAAATTGTTGAAATTCTAATGATGTGGTTTTTTGTCAACTGTGGTGCTGTCTGCTAGCCACTGCTTTAGCCACCAATAGCTACCGTTATAGAAGTCGGGAGCTAACTAGCTCGTATTAAAAATAACGTTAGGATAACTCACGAGCTCATGAATAGCACCAACTCCCATAGCGATAATAACGGTAGCTATCGGTGGTTAAAGCAGTTCGCTAACGTTACCACCACCATGATTCCTGTTGCTGTTTTACTGCTGTTGGCTCAAGTTTTGTTCTTGAGGCATAAACGGAGCGTATGTATGACGGTATGACACGACCGCATTGCATTGTGGTAGACGGGATCAATTGTAGGGTACAGTCGATGTTCACTACAAATCACGGTGAATTGTAGGTATTTTCTCGTTCACTATATAGTGAACGAAATTCACAGTTTAGAATTCGTCGCACACTACAAAATGGCGTCCACACAAAGTAGTGTACTATATAGAGAATAGGGGGTGGTTTCGGACACGGCCAGAGGCTCCGATATTATTTTCCTGCCTTCCATTGAATTTCCCGCAAAAATTTGAAATTTTCGAGCTGGTTTTGCGGATTTTTAGCAAATTATGGTTAAACGTTGTGCCTGGGGCACGTGTAACAGTGACACTCGTTACCCAGACAGGTTTGAAGGAGATCTACGTTTTTTTCCCTTTATAAAACCAAAATCAAACCCTGAAAAGTGTAGGCTGTGGATAAAGCTATGTGGACGTCCTCATACCCAGTTGAACACCTCCAAGATCAACAGGCACAGCTTTGTCTGCTCCAAGGTAAGTAATTACTCTTATCAACTGTAAAATAATGTTATGCTGTTGTTATCAGATGTTAGCTGGTTAACCTAAATTATCGTAAGGTTCGTAGCTATCCGTGGCGCTAGCAAGCTTAGCCAGCGACGCTAACGTGGCTACGGTCTGGATATACAGCTCCGGGTTGCAACGTTGGTAAAGTTAAACTAAATGTTAGCTTTGTTATTCGTGATCCAGCCAGCTTGCTAACGTTAAGATGTTACTATCATTACTATTTCAGCACTTTGTCAATGGGAAGCCCAGTCCCGAGTACCCAAATCCAGCTTCTGCTGTTCCTGATGGTAGAGGAAATGCAGTCAGATGTCGACCACCTCCAACGAAAAGGTAAGTTATATAAGACAAATTACAACTAAGTTATAGAAAGACTTAATAGCTACTACATAAATATAGTCGTCTGTATGTATTGTATGTTTTAATATAGGAAGAAATGGACAATGGATACATGAAATGGTAATACATGAATGGATCAGTTTGTGATTCAGTGTGTAACAAGCGCAAGCTTAAATAACTAACAATAACAAAAACATGTCATATGTGAATTCACAAAACTCATTTTATGTCTTAGACTAGACAATGAATTTCATTAATGAGATGTCTAACACAACATCAAATAATTGAATTGATAACACACCATATATCATATTTACAGAGTCAGGTGTGCTCTACAAGGCGTTTCGACAGACATCACAGGAGAGATGGCAACAGAATCATTAGTGGAGGATACCACTACAAAGGAGAGCACTACGGTCACTGAAATGGGTATGTGTCTTGTTCATTGTGACAGTGATCTCACTAACTGCACAGGGCTGGTAGGAAATACCCAAAAAAGAACCAGTCTAGTTTAGTTTTAATTTTTCCCCACATTTCTGCATCAAAGTGAATGCGCTCCAGGTGATAGTCATTGTCACACTTCACAAAAAAGTCACACCATAGCATCCCAGTTATCCCCATCTGTCCAGTAATTTGGTAGTAGTACTCATGATTATGTTTGAGGCTGTAGGTGTCACCACTGTGCTTCTGGAGGTATTGACAACCTGTGTAGCTGTATTTCTCTGGGCACTTTATTTATAGAAGTCCATAGCTTTTGTCGTCACCGCTCTGAAGGACTTTCCTGTCAGGAGATGCACGTAATAGTGAATAAAGACCTACCCAGCTTTACAGGAACAGTGTTGCTCCTTAACGTTGTTGTCCTCGGTCTGAATCGCCAGGCGATGCGGTGGTTCGCTTTTACTTTGCGATCTGTAGGCTACCCCTTCTATCCTAATTTTTTTGGCGTAATTTTTTGGATGAGTAATGGTGATATCCTGGATATACCCTTCGAACGCATACTGTAGGCCCTTCTGTCTGGTTCTATCGCTAATGTCAAAATTTGATAATATTTCTCCAGGGAGAGCCATTATCGACAGCGGTAGCGCCATGCTGGCTCCGAAAGCTTGACGTACTTAGCAACAATAACTAAGGGGGGCGTGGTTTAGCGAAGGGTCAATTGACTCATGCTCATGTAATTATATTGTACCAACCTTCCGTCACTCGAGCCTGCCTTTTCCTCCCTCTTGCATGTGTAACGCGTAGGACTCTAGGACCTGGGGGTCATTGGTAGTTGGGATATACAGCATTACCTTGCCTATGAGGCTACGAGAATCCCGTCCTGACGTATCAACTCGCGTTTGTGCGGAAGTGTTTTGATCCAGCGTGGGAATGAAACAGCGGTATATTTTAAAATGCTTGTGGTTTTAATTGATTAAACTGAAGCTTTTTATATAGTGACATTTGACTCTATGTTTATACTCTAGGCAGCTCCTAGCTAAATGTGTGTGTGTGTGTGCGTGTGTGTGTGCGTGTGTGTGTGTGTGTGTGTGTGTGTGTGTGTGTGAGAGAGTGAATGAACGGCCCACCATCTATTTGTTTAGACGCGGATCTTGCCCGCGCCAATATGGCGGCCGTGCAGACGTATCGCTGCAACATAAAACAGCAGCCAACAGCGGTACCTACGCTATATCTACGCTTGACCACTTTCCTGCCAGAGACAAGTGTCGTCATGACGCTCGACACATTTCCAGTACGGTTACTAACTTCCGGTAGCCCCAACGACAAGTTGCTAGTTAAATGTTTAGAATTCTCATTCGGAGAGATAATGTCTTCGGGCTCAACGTGTGCCGTTCGCGGGTGCTCAAATAACTCCCGAAAACGTAAAGAGTTTATGGATGGAACCTGTTTTCAACACAATCAGCCTCGCAAAACATGTCCTTGCCCAGCACCCTACGCGTTCCATACAATGCCCAGGGACGAGACGAAAAGAAGAGCGTGGCTTGCAGCGCTGAAGTTGGAACATCCACCGAAGAAGGTGTATGTTTGTTCTTTTCATTTCTTTCACCACAAACCAACGGAGCTGCACCCGGATCCGGAGTTATTCCTGGGCCACGAAGGACCACCACTTAGGAAGAGGCGAAAGCTAACCGCGTGCGAGGCTTCGACCAGCGAAGTTGAATCGCAATGCGAAGAGCCCCGTAAGTAACTAACGTTAGCTAGTGGGACCTCTTTATTCTGCATGTGTTGGATGATGGCATACATTGCTCTATTGCTGCACTGATCTCTTGCGCCAACTATGATGGTTCCTACCATGTATTTATGCACATCTTGTGAGTCGCTCTGGATAAGAGCGTCTGCTAAATGCTTAAAATGTAAATGTACATCAATATTTAAGATGAAATATTTATCCCATTGTTTGGGAGTTGACTACCAACGGCCCGAGATATTGTTTCATGTCAATATTAAACTGTCAAATAACTGACACTTGCCGCCGCCGTTCATAATTTGCTTCGCCAGATAGCAGCAAATGCGCATGCGCGAGCGCTCGAAACATGCTGCCTGTCTAACTTTAGTGAATATTCTTTAAGTTGAGTGACTTGAAAATACATGCAATAGATATGCCGACAGTATGTGCAGCGGTGGGTTGCCAACACAGTCCGAAAGGTGGATCGCATATTACGTTTTATACATTTCCGCGTGACCCTCAAAGAAAAATGCGGTGGATCTCTGCATTGAGACGAGAGGACTGGATACCGACTGCTTGCACCAAAATATGTAGTGTGCATTTCATTTCAGGTGTGTAATACTTTCAGCTAAAAGAATGTAACGCCACTCGTTTCTGCGTAGTGCTACGCAAGGAGCAATCTAACTTGTTAGCCAGCTAGGTAGCTGAGTTGTGTGAAGCAGATTCGAGATTGCATTTTAACGATTTGCCAGTTGCTTTCCCGGTAGCGAGCGAGGTAGCTCGCAAGCCCAACCTTAATCTCACGCCTGGCGAAGAAATATGTTCATGATGTGCATACAGTTGTTGTTTGTTTTATGTAGCCTGTACACCTGTAGTTTACAGAAGCCTTCATCCGCTGCAATTTAGATGCACACCTAGTACTACTTGGTTCGCATTGGAAATGCTCATAACATGATAAACATACATAATTGGCTACCCTTTGATTGCTACTTGATCATACCATGTGATCATACCCGAGAAAGCAGTAGAGGGTGGTTGTTATAAACTTATCAGGTTGATAGCTCTGATTATTATGACCTTATTAGGTTAGAGCTGCACATCTTGGATGTGTTTTTACTGCTTTTATTATATTTAAATGTAATACACCGTTTACTAAAAACACTCATCTGCATTGCCAGCTGTGGTAACAGCATCATATTCATTATGAAATTGTACACTATGGAAAGCAGCCATACAATATTTATTTTGTTCTTATTTTTTTCTAAGTAGATACATTTACAAGCCCCTAGGATTTTCTTTTTCATCTCACCAGCACAGTTTATTGCATTATTTTGTTGATGTTTTTTTAATTTGCTCCATTTCATCTCGCAAATAAATCAGATCAAATTGAAAAGAAAAAAAAAGAATACAAAATGCTTTCCAAATGTTACGTATATTGGGCAAGGACTTGTTGAGCACCTTCCATAGATCGATCCTGGTCACCCAACCGGCCACAAGGTATTTGTAAGCCTCAAGACTTTTTGAGCCTTCCCGGTGAAATATGACTGCCGATTAACCAAGTAGTTGCACAGGTTGTGGTATGCTGTCTGGCACTTCTGCACTGGCTGAAGCATGGTTGAGGGCAAATTATAAGGACCCTGCACTCCAAAAATCAAAGTGATTTCTTCATTCTCCAAAGTTCCACTTTCTTAGAAAGCCATACATACAAACTATGACTCCTCATTTTACCAAAAAGTCCCAACAGTAGTGTTCCTATCCACACACTTGCATGCATCACGCTCTGCTTTTCGCCATGGCCGGCAGTGTAGTGTAATGGTTAGGGAGCTGGGCTTGTAACTCAAGAGGTTGCAGGTTCAATTCCCAGGTGGGGGCACTGCTGGTGTACCCCTGAGCTAAAGGTACTTAACCTGAATTGCTTCAGTAATATCCAGCTGTATAAATGGATTGTATGTAAAGAAATGTAAACTGTAAAGTCGCTCTGGATAAGAGCGTCTGCTAAATGCCTAAAATGTCATTGTAATGCCGTCCAGCATGGCGGAATAAACTGTGCGTGTCACGTGACTGCCAACCCTGGTCCCAGAGAGCCACAGGGCCTGCTGGTTTTTGTTTTTACCTTAACATCTATAACCATCGGACCTGGTGAGGTGAGTGAACCGTGTAATCCACCGTTTCAGTTGATGAATGAGTTCAGAGCTGTGCAACAATGAAAACAGCAGACCCTGTCTCCACAGCGCCAGGGTGGAGGACCCAGACGCTAACTAACTCAATAGCCATATGAGAGGTAGCGTAAATAAAATGCTAAAAAGGGGGTCTTTACCTAATTTGTCTTGTCCTGCCTCAGTCTGTCACATGGCTTATTTAGAGTGTTGTATTAGCCGGAGCTGTTTGTTGTGGTTTCAGGCAGACGGAGCGACGACCCACTGTCCCCAGATTATGTGCCGTCATGGTTTGCGCACACCACCGTGGTGGAGAAGGAAAGGTCAATGGCAGCCATCAGGAGATACAGACGCTACGAAGGGTAAGTGCGCCTCCCTTCGTGAAACCAGAGTCACGGTCACGCGATCCCTAATCCCACAACTGTTATTTCTAAAAGGTCCATAAAATGAAACGCCACAAAAAACCCACACAGGCCCCACATGTGAGTTGAGTTTCCTACAATACAACACAATATTGCTGTACTTTGTTTAACCCCCGAAGAACAATTTCATTTTCGGCAACGAGAGAGTGATGGTACACATCCATGATTTACAACGTACATTTCATCATTTCAGTATATACATAAATATTTTAATATATATATATTAAATGCTACCTATGAACACGGCTGGATATTTCGCTTCATCAATTCATGCTTAAGGGTGCAATGGCAGCGCTCCACCTGGGACTCGGACCGCTTACCTCTGAGTTAAAAGGCCAGTTTCCTAAATACTACACGACATTGCCTTTCTGATATAGCTACTATCTGACATCGCCCGTGTTTCTTGCCTTTATACGCGCACGCCGTTCAGATTTGACACGCGTCGCTCAATTTCAAATGCAGCATTAAGTCATCTGAAACGGTGCTTGGGGTAAGCGTTCTGCTCACGGTGTTTGCCAATGGTGTCCGTTTATGGATTGAATCCCACAGTGGTCGTCTAAGGAAAGATGTGGCCAGTAGAACTCTATCGTATGGACAAGGTAGGATGGACGCGCCTGCACTCCCGCCCCCCGGCCCGGGCAAAGACCGACACCTCTACTCTCGCTTCCCGTCTCTGTGTCAGGATTACGTCAAGAGATCGCTTGCGGAAGGCCGGACTTCATCAACGTGTATTTGCTTCTGCGGTCTCCTGTTTTGTGAAAACATTTGAATTTGTGAAAACGTTTGTCGTTAAATGGTTTGCTGCCAAAGGGAATTTTGCAGTGTTTGAATTCTCTCATGGCATCGCTTTCTGCAGTCACCTTCTTTCCAATGACAAATAACCTTGCAACTTTTATTTCGCTGAATAGCATAGAATAGCCCACTTCTAGCAGGTTCTAGCAATTGGCTGCTTTATCCAACGCAAATGTACACATTTTTACTGTAAGACAGTAAAAACGGTCAAACAACAGAAGTGTGTTCCACCTGTATGTCTCTGTATTTTTTTCGCCTCCTGGGCTGTAATTTGATGGTAACGGCTGATGACCATTTCCCCTGTTTGTTTGTTTTCTCTCTCTTCTGTTGTCGGTATGTCCTTCTCCAAAAGGAATTCTGAGGCCTCAACCTGTGAGCTCTCAGCCACCCTTATTGCAAAGCCCAAGAAAAAGGAGAAGGTACGTCCTAGCAGCTCTCGTGAGCAGTGTTGTCCGCCAGAGGTGCGGACGTTTTGCAGACATGCCGGACCCTCGCCGACTGACTCGGTGCGGTCAGTGCTATGTCTGTGCCATGTCTGTGCCATGCCGTCTGTCATGGCATTACTTGATTTAATTAGACCTCAGTGTAGGTTAAAACGGTGGTTTTGTGTATTCCATGTATTTATTCAATTACACCACCAGCACACCTGGTTCAACTAGTTAACTGCTTAGTGAGCTTTGATTAGTTGAATCAGGTGTGGTGGTGGTGTAATTGAACGAATACCTGGACTGGCTCGGGGTCCCCAAGGAGAGGTTTGTAAACCGCTGGGCTAAAAAACCTAACACATAGCTGCAGAGGAAAAGGGCTGTAACTATTCCATGGCAAATATAATCTAGGCTACCGTTTGATGCTACTGCAATGTCATATGGGGGCAATACATACCCCAGCCACCTCCTAAAACTACAGGCTTTACAAAATAAAGTCATACGGGCTCTATCATGGTCCGAAGCACATGCCCCTACCCGTTCATTATTCCATCATTACGGTCTTCTCAGACTTCAAGAATTTAATGTTTTTCATAATGCTTGTTTAATGTTTTCAGTTGTTAACCATCTCAATGCTAGACTTTGCTACCTGGTCCCTATCTGTCGCCCCCAGCACCAACATCTCACTAGGAACAAACTCGATATATTAGGAAAACGCCGACGGTTGGCATGTACTAGTATGAGTGTTGCCTGCAGGGGGCCCCAGACTTGGAACAAATTAGATGACGGTCTGAAAATGCTGTGTTCCCTTCCTCCTTCAAAAGAAACTTAAAAGAAAAACTTTTACTAACCTATGTCGAACCCACCACCTAATACACAGGGATATACCAAGATGAATGAATGTTTTGAATGTATGGAATACATGATGTCTGTATGTTGTTGTCTTTGTTACATATTGTGTTTTCCAGGAAATATATAGCGTACCACACTATGCAGCACACTGTGTACCAATTTCTACTATTGTTAGTTTTTACCTTGGGGCCCCCTCCTAAAAGCTTTCAGTAGCTTGCTATGGGGGACCCATTTCACACATCCCATCATTGAAACCACATCTCTTTTCATCTTGTCTTTATATCTGTCAATGAAATGGTTATGTTGTGAAATAAAAACTTGAACTTGAACTTGAACTTGAACTATGGAGTATTGACTAGCTAGCTAAAAATGTTTAGGTTTACATTTAGGTTACACTAGCCTTTGGCCATGTAACGTTGGGTAACAAATGCCATTAACTATTGTAGTGCTAGGCCCCTGGGTGGTGCAACCAGTAAAGGCACTCACCTGGAGTGCAGGTTGCCCCCACTGTGGCCAGGGTTCGATCCCTGGCTGTGCCAGCACGACTTTGGCCGGGATTCCCGTTCAGGGGACAGTTATTGGCTGTCTGCCCCAGGGGGAGGGGAGAGGGAAACTTGCAGGAGCTCACAGCATGCACAGAAAGCTTCCCTGTGGGCAAAGAGGAATAGGCAAGTTCCGTCTTGAAGGAAACGGTTCATTACCGGGCTCGCGAGGGAAGGGAGAATGAAGCAACAGAGGGTTAAATTGGTTGGGAGAGAAATGGGAGAAAATCTCAGAAATCTCTTTGTCTGCAATATTGGCGTAGTGCTGTAGTGCTGCTACTCTTATGAACCTATGTTAATGTATGTTTTAGAAGTATTTGAAGGCCCGTCTCATTGCAGCAACTTTTTCTGTCAAGTCCCCCCCGAGTGGCCGCCACTCCTTTTCACTGTCACTGGTGGAAGGAGCATGCTTCATATGCCGCTAGCACCAAGTCGCTCTTGTGTGCAGCACGAGTTGTTCATTTTCAATTAAGTTCTATTATTTACCAATGCACTCATTTGATCCTTGCTGAATACACAGTTGGCGGGAGGGTTTGTGGTTTCACTAAGCACTTACATTCTACCTTTTTGTTTAGGAAAAATTGTGGTGTTGTGCTGCAAGTGTACAAAACGTCTGGCCTGATTAAGAAGTAAAAAAAAAAATATATATTTTTTTTTAAAGTGGGATGCCCACGTTTTTGTACTTGATTTCCTTTCACGAAAAAATTGCCACGTCCAAGGAGCAGGAATGTTTCAAAAGGTCTTGAGTTAAAAGAATCCACCACATTCCAAAAGTGCTTATTTTATTTTTCTGTTCCACTTCTAGGACTGTAAACCCACCGAGGAGAACCCTTACCTCAAAACGTGGCTGAGACACAACTATCACCCTCTACAAAAGCAGAAGAGAGCGGAAAGGAGCCACAGCGGTCCCATGTCCCAACATTTCACCCACTGGTAGCTTGCTCACTCAGCCGTTCCGAAACTCGTATAGATTTCCTTCTAATCTTGCTGAAGTGTGAAAACACTCACTCTAAGGTCACTTGGTTAGTGTTCTTGCCAGTTTACCAATTTGAGAGAAAAAAACTAAACGTGAAAACGGATGATCACCCACTGGTAGACAATGGTATGATATCGTCATACATTTTTGTATATTTTGATGGTGATATGTATCAACAGTATTCATACCTTCTGTGTGAGCGCGTAGTTTCAGGTGGGCCAGTAGAGGGCGACAGAGCTGGGAAAAAGCTGAGGATTTAGTGTGTGTGTGTGCGTGTGCGTGTGTGTCTGCAGCTGTGTTTGTTTCAAAGGATGCTCACTGCTCAATTATTCCACAGGAATACATTCCATCCTACCCGCCTTCACGAAGATTACTGTTTACCCGAGGTACATATCTAAAAAATAATAAAAAAAAATATATAAATAAAAAAAAGGGAAGTAGCTTTCTGTGATTTTTGTGATCTGCTCTTCATGAGTAACTGCCAGCAGAGTGTGGTGAGTTGGAGGGGGGTTTGTTTGTGGGCCCTGGGTGCAGTCATGCCCCCCTCTCAAAGATTTCCCAAACTCTGCTTGAATCCTTGCTGCCTTGTTTGCAATTTTGGGTGAAAATCGGTTGCAGTTTCTGATACTTGATACACAGTTGAGAAGGTTCCATGTCCTGGCCTCCAAGCATTGTAACCTATCAGCGGGCAAGCAGGGTGGCCAGCTGACTTTTTCCTAATTTCCCCGACAACTCAATGGTGATCCCCACACTGACGTCCAGAAATGGCGGTAGATATTCCGTCAAAGTGTAAATGTACCATAGGCCTTCAGCCGGTCAGCTTGTTGTGTGTTAAAAATGTCTCCCTTTGCATTTGTCTTGTAGAGTGTCCAGTGGGCGAAGGGCGTTTGGAAAAAGGTAAGCTAAAGACTCAAAAGAAGGGACGGCAGATAGCATAGCGGTCTAACGCACCACACTTTGGCTGGCCCGGTGTTGTGTGCGCTGCCTGTCAGGGACGCGCTTCTAAACCTGTGTCTACCAGACCGGCCCTGGTCGTCAGCCCCGATCGGGGGCGGCATTTGAAACAAGATTAGATACGCATTCATACACCGAAACAGTCTCTTACCAGGATGAGTCACCCAGCTGGCCCCTGGTTATTTAAAAAAAAAAAAATTTTAAGTTTGATATGCTGGTGACACACGTTCTTCCTTTCATACTCTGATAGGGGAGTTGTGGGGATTCTGAGAGCCAAAGCCAACCTCAGGCCCCTGATCCCATCATCAAGGTAACACTTCTTAATATAATATACGCCATTTACTTCATATACGCCACTTCTCTATGTTAACCTACATTAGTGACGTCGCACGTCATCTCCCTAGACCTGATTGACTTTATTGATTACTGTTGACTGTCAAGCGCTCACCCGGTTAAAGTTGTATCAAATAATTGATTACGTTTTGAGTTAACATGTGGATGGACATGTCTTGACCAATGTAATTACAAGTATCCTGCTATATATATATATAATATGTTTGAAAGAAAAGTTGCATCTGCTAAGCAAATAAATAACAATAATGTATAAATAATAATAAGTACATATGATTATTATTTATGCATGTTTTCATTTATAAATAATAAAATCTATTTGATTGAAAAAATGTGATTATTTCACCTTTTACATCCATCTCAAACTTCATTCCAAATCATGTTTCACTTAATTTCACTTAAAACATCATTGTAAAATTGAATGCTGTATGGCACAAGAAAGTGGATTATATGAGTACCAGGAAGGATGGGATGCAATTAGAGTGGCAGAGGGTTGGGAATAATAATAATAATAATAAAAGAATACAAAAAAAAGGAAGAAAAAAATAGAAATGAAATGCAAATATGAAATTCTAATAAAGTTAATAATGTTTTTTTAATGTAAATAATAAAGTTGTCCTCCTGAAGAGGGGGGGTGGAGGTGGGTAAGATATAAAATAAAAAATAAAAATGTGTAAAAAAAAAAAAAAAAAAAACGGTCTTTCTTAACCCCGCCTCTGCCACGTTTTCACAGGCTAAGGGAAAGTGGGAGTGGCTGGGCGTGGACCTGAAGGGGCCCCTCCCCATGACTCACGAGGGCCACCGGTTCATGCTGACCGTGATGGACTACTACTCCAAGTGGGTGGAGGCGTGCCCCATGAGGTCGGACTCCGCAGGGGAGGTGGCCCTGAAGGTGCGCAACCTGGTGTGCCAGCTGGGCCTGCCCCGCGCTCTGCTCTCGCAGATGGACACGAAGTTCATCGTAGCGGTAAGGGCCTGCCTGTCCTCCTCCGTCTCTCCAGGAGAGGGCGACGGTGACCACGATGAGCAGCGTTTGTTTGTGTCTCGCCCCTGGTGATCAAACTCAAAAAGTGCTTTTACGATTCGAATCGTTGAAAATGCAGTCAACAACGGAATAACAAAAAGGAGGAAAAGCTTGCACGTTTTCTGCTAAACGGGTCGAAACGTCTCAAGGAAGGCGGTAGGGAGGTGGTGAGGCTAGTGTAATGGCGATGGCTCATGGCGTTGCCGACGCTGCAGGTGAACGAGGCCCTGGGCATCTACATGGCCGTGGAGGACTGCTCTCTCCTGGCCTTCCACCCTGACGCCTGCAGTCTGGACACCGTCACACATTCCCGCGTTAACAGGTGAGCTGAGAAGCGCGTGCGTGCGTGTGTGCGTGTGTGTGTGTGTTCGTGTTCCTGGGAGGGTGCATGTGCCGGTAGGTGTGTGTGTGCGTGTGTCTGGTGGGGTGACGTACTGTTTATGTGGCAATGCTGTTTGAGTGAGGGTGCAAAATGTCCAGTGCATTTAAGTTCTATTATTTTTTTATTAACTATTATATTATATTATATTTCTATTATTAACTACATTTTATATTCATCCTTTTCTTCAAATGTGTAATGCCCAGCTGTATTAGTAAGCCTGTATGATCGCTGTGGGCCAATCACGTTGGGTCCGCTCGGCGCCAGCGCAGTCAGGATGTGATACCGGACCGCGGGGCGTGACACCCGGCGCTTCAGCAGAGCGGGCCTCCCAGCAGCCCTTGCTCCAATGTTTTTGCTCAGCTTCCAGCCCAAGCTAGCCTGGTCCTAGCTCTGCAGTAGGAATGAGTGGTACAGGACACCGCGATGCTGCTGAATCTGTGTCTGTGTCTGTGTCTGTGTGTCTGTGTGTCTGTGTCTGTGTCTCTGTGTGTCTGTGTGTCTGTGTGTGTGTGTGTGTGTGTGTGTGTGTGTGTGTGTGTGTGTGTGTGTGTGTGTGGTCAGCATGGTGTCGGAGCTGGTGAGGGATCACCAGGAGCACTGGGACCTGCACCTCCCCAGCGCCCTGTTCGCCCTGCGTCTCAGGAGGCACCCCGACACCAGCCACAGCGCCTTCTACGCGCTCTACCGCCGGGAGCCGCGGAAGGACTCCTCCCCCATCGCCGCCCGAGAGCTGCCCGTCAGTGAAGCCCAACTACTCACTCATTCATTCACTCATTCACTCATTCACTCATTCATTCATTCATTCATTCATTCATTAGCCTGACAGTGACTTTTTCCTCAGATAACTCAAATATTCAATTGTATGCAAACAGTAAGTTTGGTCACTGCCTTCACAATTTTCATAATATACTGTGCACATGTACACATGTTATGTATATTGTCATGACGATGTTCTCTTTCTCCACCATCATACATACTGTGACCTGTGTCATGCACAGTGCACTCTGGACTTCTCTGTTGTATATGTTCTGTCTACGGCTCTTATTTATTTATTTATTTTTTACCCCTAGTTGGTAGCAGGCCTGGGCCAGGTCCTTTATTTGAAACCTTTTAGACCTCCAGTAAAATTCCCACACAGTGCTGACAATTTCTAAAACAAAAAGCTCCATTTTCACCAACGTTCAACAAAGTCCGCCTTTCGTGCGATTGGATGTTTTTTGTTTGCTGCGCGTTTGGTTTGAAGGTTGTCGGGGAGTCGCAGGGGAGTTTTCCCCATGCTACCCCCGTCTAGAGTCGGTCTGTCAAAGGTGTGTTCAACCCGAGTCTGCGTGGTAGTAGCAGGCAATGTTTTTCTGACTGATCGCCCGTGAGGTGTGGCAGTGAGGTTCACAGGCCGGTGTCACGTTGAGTGGCGCGTTTTGGCTGTGTGGTACTGTGACCAGATCTTTCTGCCTGAGAGAAAGTATTGATTGATTGATTGATTGATTGATTGATTGATTGTCTCCAGCTGGGCCTCGGTGAGGACCACCCCATTCGCAAGGTCCTGGCATCCCGGCCCCACGTCGACACACAGGACCGCCACCCCTCACGTGAGTGTGTGTGGCACCGCGGAATTGTGCAGCCAGTGCGTAAACCTGACCGCCGATGTGGCCTTGAGCGCAGTGGTATATAACCTGAACCTGCTCGAGTCAAATACCCTACTGTAAACGGGAAGGGTTACAAAAAATATTCTCATAAGAGTGCATATGTGGTGGAGATTGCCCAGGAGTCCAAACGGAAGGAAGGACGCGACACTCCAGGTCGGCAGAGTAGTGTAATGGTTAGGGAGCTGGACTTGTAACTGAGAGGTTGCTGGTTCAATTCCCAGGTGAAGCACTGCCATTGTTCCATTGAGCAAGGTACATAACCTGAATTGCGTCAGTAAAATATCCAGCTGTATAAATGGATTGTATGTAAAGAAATGTCAACTGTGTAAGTCGCTCTGGATAAGAGCGTCTGCTAAATGCCTAAAATGTCAATGTAAAATGTCCAGGCCAGCGCAGGTTGAGAATCTTTTATTCGTGAGCTTGTGCCAGCATTACGGGGTCCCAGAAGCCTCCCTGGTGGGAGTACCTCAGTAGGTAGAGCATGGCGTTGGCAATGCTTAGGTTGTGGGTTCAATTTCCACTGGGACCACATATACAGAAAAATGTATGCATTCACTACTGTAAGTCGCTTTGGATAAAAAAAGCGTCTGTTAAATGGCATACATGTACACTACCGGTCAACCCCGTTTTTCCAGTTTTTCCAGAAATGTAAGTGGTTCAAGTCCAGTGAATAACCTGAAATGGTTCAAATCTAAGTGGTAAACTGCCAGACGTAAAAAAATTCTTAAAGGCCTTTTTCAGGGAACAAGTAATGGGTTAACATGGGTTAACAGTCACTCCGTGCAAGTCACCGACTCTGGATCCAGCAAAAGAGCCCCAGGCCATCAAGCTTCCTCCTCCATGTTTGACAGTTGGTGTCACACACTGAGGAACCATCCTTTCGCCTACTCGACGGCCTACAAAAACCTTTCAAAATGTCAAGATTTCACATTTTGATTAATCGGTCCATAAGACCTTCTTCCAGTCTTCAGTAGTCCACTGGCGGTGCTTCATGGCCCAGGCAAGCCTCTTTTTATTATTTTACCATCTTAGCAATGGCTTTCTTACTGCCATTCGACCTGTCAAACCTGCAGCTCGAAGTCTTCTCCTCACAGTTGAAAGTGAGACTTCCTTACTTCGACCAGTGTTAAAGCTGTGCTTGAAGCTGTCCTGTGAGCCGCCTATCACGTTGAGTCTTAGAAACTTGTATTTTGTTGTGACTTTGGGTCTGCCAGACCTCTTCCTGTCAGTTTCCTCCAGTTTACAAGTGCCTTTTGACGGTGTAGGAAACTACTCACTGCCCAAAAAAAATCATTCTTTTTCAGTTTTTGGTAAGCCAAACTTTTTCTTTTAACCTCTGGCAGTTTACCGCTTACCTTTGTACCATTTCAGGTTATTCACTGGACTTGAACTGCTTACATTTCAGTCAAAACTGGAAAATGGGGATGTTCTAAAACTTTTGACCGGTAGCGTATATATAAGTGCCAAATATGAAAATCCCCAAATCTCACGTTTTTGTTTCAGGATCAAATGTGGACGAGACCCTGCAAGATCAGACGGACGTAGACATTGTTCTAGTAGTGAGTACAAACCACTCAGATGCGACACTAAGATCAAACGTACAGTTCACAGAGTTTGGCGTTCTTGTCAAAGGCTTTTTTTCTCTGTGTGCTAGTGCATGGAACAGCTTGCCTCTTCGAAGAGTAAAAGTGTTTGTTTAAACAAAATACAAATGAGGTCTTTTATCTGGAATAAATTGACCAGCTAAGCTAAGAATGGAGCCCTGCAGGGTGGAGCGCAATTGACCAAAGCATGGTTCGGAAACTGGCTTTGTCAACTTAGAGGTTGCAGGTTCAAATCCCATGTGGGGCACCACCATTGTACCCTTGAGCAAGGTGCTTGATTGAAATATACAGCTCAATAAATGGAAAGTATGTTTAAATGATTATGATTATTTTAAAAATGTTAAGCAAGTCGTGCGGTTTAAGGGCATCTGTATACGCACTTAATATATTTTTTAAACAAATCCAAATGAAAAGCACACTTTGCATGGACAGTAGTTGTTAGGGGGTTTGAAGAGTTATGTTTCGGGGGGATTGGGGGTTTCTTGTTTGTCACAGGTACAGTGTGAGCGGTGCTCCCTGTGGGACAGGGTGACCCAGGGTTCAGTGGCAGAGAGGGGCGGGAGCCCGCTGAAACAGGACGAGGACGACGCCTACACGTGCGCGGCCTGCAGGGCGGTGACAGAGCGCCCAGGAGAGGAGCAGGGGGAGGAGGACCGCAAAGACAGGATCCCTCGCCTTCACGTGGACGACAGTCTCCAGGCAAAGCAGGAACCGGAGACATGGCGAGGACACGACACACGAGGAACTCGTCCGTGTGAGAGACGCATTCCTGGAAGAGGAACACTGGATTTCAGCGGATGTTTCTTCTGAGGCTTCATAATTAAACGGACCTGTTTGTTTAGGTTTTTTTTGTCACCTATCCTGGAACTGTGGTTATGTTTTCACCTTGAGTGTTTCGTGTTATTGTAATTATACAAGTCCTAATTAAATCTTTGTGTGAACTAAAGTAAAGACATTGGTGGTGACACTATCAAACAGCACAGTTTGATTTAATCAGTTTCCATTGCAGTGCTTCCCAAGCACTGCTTTGGGGGGTTGGGGAGTCTTCCAGCACTGGCACAACTGTCCACTAGAGGGCAGTGGAGAACAAGAGAAAAACACATGAATTCATCTGTACAAACACACAGGTCTCTGAGTTGGCTCTGTGGCATGAACCCAACTCACAACATAACTCACAACCGCAGGATTGTCACACTGATACTTTGTTATTGAAAAGTTAGGGAAATGTTCCACGTTCATTGTGGAGGGAGCTGTTCAATGGGGTTGCTCTGCAGGCCCAGCCATGAGAGCCCTACTGATCCTGTAGAGGGCGACAGAGAGACAGCCCCACCACTGAAACTGAGAGACACCTGCTGGATTTACACACTTTATTTATAGCGCCATGCAAATGAGGAAGTGATTTTATCTCCTTTCACCAGTGAGAGAGACAGCCCCCTGTCTGCTTATAGACCTGCAGGTGTGGAGAGGGGAGGACCAGACAGCACATAATGTTACTATAATATTGTAGCAACATTACCATATCGCTTCAGAAACCTAATGATAATGCTGTCTGTTATAGTCTGGTATGCATGGAAAAGGGAGGTAGACATAAATCATAACCCCAGAATGTTTATTTTATGATGCAAGAACAATGTCATGTTGCTTCAGTCAAAACAATGTGATGTGAATGCTGTCTGGTGACATTGCACTGCAGGTGTGAGGAGGGGGCGACAGCATGAATATAATTTACTGATGGCAGTTGTATAATGTTGTAGCATGTTTTCATATTGTTAGAAAGCAACAAAGGCTGCTTGGTCATAGATCTGCAGGTTTGGGGAGGGAGCCCTGGTCATTATATTATATTTTAGCAAGTTAATATATATAATATAATAATATATGCCTTTAGCAGTGACAAAGTGACTAACAGTAGTGAATGCATACATTTTTATTTTTATTTTTTTAATAAACTTATTTCAGATTTTTTCCCATTTTTCTCCCAATTTGGTTGCCAATTAAACCCTCTATTTATTTCAATTCCCCATCCCCACGAGTCCGTCGCCCATCCTCTGGGAGCGAGACACACATTCCTGGCCGATTGTTCTTGTTGACGGAAATTCTTCCACGGGCGCCTTAACCTTCTCCTCGACGGACTCGTGCCGGCTCTCCCTCCCCCCTCCCCCGGAGGCGGACAGCCAAATGCCGCCTCCGATCGGGCTGACGACCAGGGCCAGTCTGGTAGAGATGCGGGTTTCGATCCGCGTCCCTGACGGGCAGCGCACACCACTCCGAAGCGTGGTGCGTTAGACCGCTATGCCATCTGCCAGCCTCTTGAATGCATACATTTTTAGGTACATGTGGTCCCAATGGGAAGTTACAGGGAATATAAAAGTAACATGAGGAGAGAGTTGTGTTATTGTCCTGCAGCTGTGGAGAGCGGGGGTGGGGTGGGGGTGTAGGAGCAGGTGTAGCGCTGTAGCACTCCTTCACAGTTCCTCCTGTGTGGCTCCAGTTTGTGTATGAGCTGAGGGAGCATGGAGCCACTGGAACATGGAGCAGAGATACAGGAACCTGTGCCCATCACATGTGGGGATTTAGTGTGACTGCAGAGAAAGAGGATTCCACAATGATATATCTGCTTTGATTGGCGCATTGTGTTTGTGTGTGTGTTGGTTTGTGTGTGCTGGTGCTTTTCTCCTTGTGTGTGAATGGGATTGTTGGGGTTTCTCCTGCCTGCTGTTCCTGACTCCATGCCTCTATTATGAGTGGGTGTGTCTGATTAACATCAGTCCCTGAGCTCCTTTTTAGTGGGACAGAGAGCAGAGAGGATGGGCAGGGCACACACAGCTCACACATGTCTGGTAAGTCAGTAGCTCATTGTAGAAGAATATTCTCTGGCTGTGAAATTAATCCAGCTCTCTTACTATCACTGAAGGAATGGAGGTAGAAATAATTAAATGACCTTTTTTCCTTTTCATTTTATTAAAATTAGTCTCCTGGGGCAGCTGTGATTGGCTGAGTGCAGAGGCTCCTCCCTCTCCATCTCCCTGACCGGCCCCTTATAGCTGTGTCCTGCAGCCTCTCCTCTCCTCACACTCCAACCCTGCTCATCTCTCAGCTGGACAGTAAGGGCCGTTCACACCACACACTGACAACATGCTGGGGACACTCTGCACTCTCATCACTCTGCTCTCATGTAAGAAATTATGATTATTAATGGATTTATATGTTATCTTATCAATGGAAGATTGAATAAGACAAATTTCCACTAAGGTGGACAATAAAATAAATCAAATCAAATAATATTTTACTGAAATAAATGTGTTTCATTCACCTTCCCAGGTGTGAGTGGAGTGACAGTGGTGACACAGAAGCCTCCTGTTCTGGCAGTGAGTAAAGGAGAGACGGCCACTATGGACTGTAACCTCGGGACTGTGACTAATGAATATGCTTGGTGGTATAAGCAGGTTCCAGGAGGAGTTCCTCAGTTTGTTTTGTATTTTTACCATGGTGAAAGCTCTCCCACCTATGGAACTGGTTTCTCCTCCAGCCACTTCACATCCAACCATCAGACTAAATCAGATTATCGATTAATAATTAAAAATGTGGAGGCAGGAGACTCAGCAGTGTATTACTGTAACACATGGGACACTTCAGTGAATGAGGTGTATCACAGTGATTCACACCATGACAAAAACCTCTGTGCTTCACTTCTGCTTTAAAGCTGCTTCAGAAACGAGAGATCTTCACACTCAGAGAAGATGTGTATTAACTCAAGCTGAACAGAATCTCTCAACCATGGAAGCCATTTCATCTACAGTGTAATTTTCCCATTTACAGTCTGTTATCACAAAATCTTTAAATATTTTAGGAACCACCCAAAGCAATACAAACATTACCTAAGGCAGGGGTTCTCAAACTCGATCCTGGGCCTCCCATGTGTATGCCGAGTTTCAATCCAACCATAATTGCAGCTCCTGATCTGTAACAAGCTGTTATATGTTCTTATTTAAACACTTTTAATGTCTATACCAGGTGATTTACCATCGTAAGGCTACATTTTGTCAGAAATTGCTACGCATGCCATGAAGAATGAATGTGAGATCAGTTGTCAGACAACTAATATTTTAATTGTCTGTAATTTGCTATATCAAAAATTATCATTTTAGAATGACTAACTTTTTAAATTGATTAAATTACGGACTGACAAGTGAAATCAGTGAAGTTGTAAATGCTGAAAGCGTGGTCACCTGGTCACTGAAACTAAACCATTTGTGGAGTTCAAAGACAAAGCAAATGTCACTAAGCCAAACCTGCATTGTATGAAAACTAATTTAAGAACAAAATGATAAGAGAACTTAAACACATGTTTTCAGCAACATTAATGTATCAAGAAGCTGTCTGGAGCAAAAGCCAGCATACATAGGGGGGTCCAGGACTCCTGACCTCAGGTTTACACGCCCCTCACCAATCAACTAGGATGACCTGTCATTACAGGAATAAACTTGAGCATCTACACCTGTTCTTGTACATACGCCCCTGTATCACTGTGTAGCTTACTTGAGTGCTGTCTGATTAAGGGTCACTGGAGTTACTTTATGAATGAGTATCAATGGTGCCATTATTGGGTGATGCTAAATGTAGGTCCTGTACGTTGATCTTTATCACGTTGACCTCCCATACTTAGTATTCCACACTCGGTTCTTCCATCATTTGAAAGATGAAACAAATCATCTCATCACTTCTTATATGAATGGCATCATGAACACTTTTTATAGACCATTTTTGTTTGAAAGACCCCTCTGTCACAGATCACAGTCATGTGATCTACAGTGGCCACTTCATGTACTTAACTGTCCATGAGTCGTTTAGAAGACAAACCTATTTACTGCAGGAAATGCTTTCTGCCATAGCGGTTATTTTTAGGAGCATTAAACTGACAATGTTGCTTGTGATGTTATAGGGCCCTTATTCTGAAACGTTACCATTTCATTAATACATTTGTGACTTAAATCAAGTTCATCATTTCATTCAAAAAAAGTCTGAATTAAATACCATACAGACAGTGTTTTTGGTAATTTTTTTATTCTCATTATTTAATTAACATGTACATTCATGATCTTATACAAGTACACACTCAACTCTAAAGTAGTCTGTGTCTAAGACACAAAAGCCCTGTATGATGATAGTGTCTACACAGCTCTGGAGATCAAACCATCTGCTAACCAGCTGTATCTTACCTTCTCCCAGTTACCACACTGTCCATTGAGCCTGTGGTCTCAGGTTCACATTGAAATACCTGTGACATAAATGTCTTACTTTATTTGTACTCACTGAAAAAGTATTGTAAAGGAAGGTTTTGATCTATACTTCCAATCTTCTCACAATGCTAAGTCATTTTTTAAACATTTATATTACAGTATAATGTACTTATGTATCCATGTAACCGCAAATCACAAATCATACGCCAACAGTTTCCAATATTGTCATTATTTGAAACTCTATTGAACCTCTGAAAAAAATCACACATCACTTTTCACATAATTCTCCTCTTCTGTTCAAAAATGATATGGAGCCCTTTCAAACAGCTTGGATTAAAATCGAAGGTGTCCTTGGGAAATGTATTATGGTTTATTCATCTGAATAATGAGTGTGATGACATTTTTTTGAAAAATTGTAAACTGGGTGACAATTTTAAAAAGTCTAAAAACAAATAAACCCTCATGAAGGCCACATAGAAAAATAATAAAATGCATCCTTGCTTACTTCTTCTGATGACCAACTTTTCATTCAACAGCATTGGCTTATGAGAAACACAATTAAGTACAAATACATTCATCATAAGTGATTGGACAGGCAGTTCTTTACTGTGGAAGTGAAAGATTCTTTCAGTTTGAAGTGATGACCCTGCAGGGAGCAGCTGTGATTGGCTGAGTGCAGAGGCTCCTCCCTCTCCATCTCCCTGACCGGCCCCTTATAGCTGTGTCCTGCAGCCTCTCCTCTCCTCACACTCCAACCCTGCTCATCTCTCAGCT
This sequence comes from Aldrovandia affinis, assembly GCA_029706075.1. NCBI lineage: Eukaryota > Metazoa > Chordata > Actinopteri > Notacanthiformes > Halosauridae > Aldrovandia > Aldrovandia affinis. The sequence continues at coordinate 28,285 of JAINUG010000526.1, read as the reverse complement.
GGACAGTAAGGGCCGTTCACACCACACACTGACAACATGCTGGGGACACTCTGCACTCTGATCACTCTGCTCTCATGTAAGAAATTACAATTATTAATTGGTTTTATATGTAATACAATGTTATGAATGGAAGATTAAATATATTTTTTACTGAAATAAATGTGTTTCATTCACCTTCCCAGGTGTGAGTGGAGTGACAGTGGTGACACAGAAGCCTCCTGTTCTGGCAGTGAGTAAAGGAGAGACGGCCACTATGGACTGTAACCTCGGGACTGTGACTGATTATGGTGCTGGCTGGTATAAGCAGGTTCCAGGAGGAGTTCCTCAGTTTGTTTTGGGGTTTCACCATGGTGAAAGCTCTCCCACCTATGGAACTGGTTTCTCCTCCAGCCGCTTCACATCTAACCATCAGACTAAATCAGATTATCGATTAATAATTAAAAATGTGGAGGCAGGAGACTCAGAAGTGTATTACTGTAACACATGGGACAGCTCAGTGATTGACTACGTATCACAGTGATTCACACCATGACAAAAACCTCTGTGCTTCACTTCTGCTTTAAAGCTGCATCATAAAGGGAGAACTTGCACAGACAAGATGTGCATTTGCTCAAGCTGAACCAAGATCTCTCAACCATGTCACCTATAGAATATTATTGTACAGTTGTATTTCTTCCCCAATGCAAAAATATACATTCTATACTGAGAGGCATATTGTTACAGAACAAATACAAGTTGTCTCACATACTGCCCCAGAAGTATACATTCACAAAGTAAAATAACAAATATGTAATTCTCATAATATCCTAGCAATTGATCTCACAAATGTGAGAAACTTGTCTCAGTCACATGTATGTTTGTAACAGACCATATGTGGTACAAAGGTTTGCACACGTGCAATTATTGATGCATATTTCTGTACCCCAGTCCCATCAGTGGATTCTTCAAACTGGGTAAAAAGTGCAGGAGGGCTGAAAACTAAATGCCATTATAGCCATGAGGTAGATGGAAAATGACTGTTGGGATGCAGAGGGCAGGAGTGCTAATGTCCAGGGTCACTTTGATGTGCACTGCATGGCAATATCACATCAGCAGTCATGGTAAAATGAAAAAGATGAATCTCTTTAGATGAGTCTCTGTTAGTGCAGCTATGCTGACCCCCCCTTTGTGCACATGATCCATTGTGACATCTCTGATATTCCTGAATCAGAACCCGTCACCAAAAGCAGGATGCCGTTGAGCCCGGATCATCTCCACAACAGCACAGCAGCGGCTCCAGAATCCATTCTCACAGAACACTGTAAAGACGGACTTGGTGCTGAAGGTTATGCATCGAGTAGAACATTGTACTGACACTGAGACATTTAATTCTGTTTTTCTTTCACTATGAAATAATTGTGTCTATGGCACTCACTCCTGCTGCAGTGAGAGGGAGAACGTTTTCAAAAATCATGGAATTATTGCAACAGATATAATAAGTACAGAGTCTCTATCTATCACCTCTCCATCTCCCTGACCGGCCTCTTACAGCTGGGTCCTGCAGCCTCTCCTCTCCTCTCCTCACACTCCATCCCTGCTCATCACCCTGGAGCTGACTCGCTAGCTGGGCTCCTAAACAGACAATCGAATCTGAATGGAGTGACCAACATCAGCAGCGGCAGAGGAGGCAATAACGTCAACAACTGCAGTACCAGTAGCAGCAGACAACGTTGGCGCCCAATTTGACCACAATCGCTCTATTAAATGGAGTACTTTGTTGTGTTAGTCATCCCATTGAAATGGTCCTATGTGGCACCCAACCAGCACCCTGAGGGTTCTGAGGCCTTTCAGTCATGTAACTTACATCACTGTTTGGGATTATGGTTTTTAGCAGACAAAAATAGAGCTCTCAACAATTTCAGACCCGATTTTGAAAGGCCATTGAAAGGCCTCAAACCCCTCTGTGTGCTGTGTTGGGTGCCCTGAGCTAGTGTTAGACTAGCAAGGCATAGTCAGGTGTGTACATATTGATTGTTAGGGTTGTCATACGTAATGTTGTGAATCGTTGTGAATCGTTTTATAATTCTGAGTTGCGTTCTGTGTCAAGCTAATACTGAAATCAATGTGTTCCTTATTTCCCTTCTATTAGACGTTGGGATGACTAACGATTGATAAAGATATATGAGGTGCGGTAGATTTTTTATTTTAGACACTCAGCCACCGCACAGTCTCCATGGGCAGTGTGCAGTTAACTTGTGAGATGTCACAGTTGCTGTGGTTCTGTCTCAAAGCCCAAGCAAGGAGAACTCTTGTGGCATGATGATAAAGTGGCTGTGCCCCGTGTGCTGACCATCGATGGGTGCTCCATCTACCCCTCCTCTGAAGTCCATAACCTGGGTGTCATTCTTTATTCCACTCTCTCATTTGAACCACATATCAAGTCCATCACCAAATCGGCCTTCTTTCACCTAAAGGACAAATCCAGACTCTGGCCATCACTCACTGACTCCATAGCAGAGACCCTCATCCAAGCCTTTGTGACCTGTCACCTGGATTACTGCAATGGAGTCATATTCGGGGTGCCCAGTAAAGCCCTAGATAGGCTCCAGTATGTCCAGAACTCTGCGGCCAGGGTTCTCACATGCTCAAAACCCTGGCAGCACATCACCCCCACCCTCCAGCACCTCCACTGGCTCCCGCTCAAGTCCCATGTCTCATTTAAAATTCTCCTCCTCACCTATAAGTCTCTCCATGACCTTGCCCCACAATACCTCTCGGACCTCCTCCACCCCTACACCCCCTCTGGAAGGCTATGCTCCTCTGACACTGGACTCCTCATCACTCCCCACACCAGGCTGTGCACTGTGGGGGACAGGGCCTTTAGTGCAGCTGCTCCTAGCCTCTGGAATGCCCTCCCTGCATCAATCCACAATGCAGAGTCCACCTCTATTTTTAAATCCAGACTGAAGACTCACCTCTACAGCCTGGCTTTTTGGAGTTTAGTTCTCCTCATTTCTAGGACTTTTGTGCTTTGTTTTTAAATGGTGCCAAACTAATTTTATTAATAAAATAATGTTTTACTTTCCCTTTTTATACTGTACAGCCTCCTTGGGTTCCTAGAAAGGCTCAAATTCGACGTATTATTATTGTTAGTGTTGTGTTTACAGTGTGTTTCAGTTCCCTCTTGCCTTGCTAGAACTGAGCTGCAGTTTTTGTACGGGGGTGTATATGATCTGTATCACTGTGGTATTCGGCCAAGGCACTAAGCTGATTGTCGCTGGTAAGTCTCTTTTCATTTCTTTAATTACATTATTATTGAATATGCACTATTTCTAGGTTATCTTGCAGTTTTGTTAGTCATATACTGTGGGCATGAATCTGACGTGTGGGTAGGTTATATGTTATGAAATGCAGCTTTGTAATGTTAACATTTGAGATGCAAGTTCCATGCTTCAAGATCGAGACAAAAGTACTTTCCAGTGGGCTTTTAGTGTTCTTCTCTGTAAAAAAATACTTTCTAGATTTGAATGAAATTCACTTAATCCTGTGCGCTTTTTATCTAACATGACTTTTCATGAAATAAGAAGAAAACAAACTTTTGATTGAACTTTATAGTCATTTGTTTTATAACTAAAATGAATGATCTTGTACTCATTTAGAAACTATAGAGGACGATCATTTACTTCCCATTTGCAACAGATTTTAAAGTGAAAATTTTAATGTCATTTCTTGGAGACTAAAAATCTGTCATCGCAATATCCGAATGATTTATTAATTTTCTGTCAATTCTATAGCCTACATTTCTGTACTTTAAGAAATCAATTGAACCCTCAAATTGTGAGATCACTGACAAATGTATTTGAAGCATGAATATGTATTTTGCCCGATTAAGTTAAACCTGTGCTTCAAATTATGTAATCAAAATGGCCAGTTATAGAAACATAATTATTTGATTTATGAGAATAACTTTACATTTGGTGAAATTCAAGCATCCATGAAACGTTATGGCGAAAAAGTTACTTATATCTGTTTCAAACAAGTGGGCTATATATTTCTTTAAAAATGTGTTTTATTTTACGAAGTCGTTCAATTTTTTAATTGTTTAATTTCTCTCTTCCAGACTCTTCTCTTGCCGCGCCATCCCTCTCTCTCCTCCCTCCATCAAGTGAGGAGCTGAAGACAGACAAAGCCACGCTGGCGTGTTTGGCGCAGATTGCCGTGGGGTTCGCTGATGTCAGCTGGACATCGAACGAGGGTCCAGTTACTGACGGGGTTTTTACCAGCTCCGCTAAACAGCAACCCGACAAAAGCTTCGGTCTGAGCAGCTTCTTAACCATCAAGCCCTCCCAATGGATCAGCGGCCGTGTCTTTTCCTGCAAAGTATCTGTCGGGTCTACAGTCACAGAGAAAAGTATTTCAAAATCTGACTGCAGTGAGTAAACATTGGCGACATGACATGATTTCATGTGTCAAAAGTGAACTTCGATTTGATCCGCTTTGTATCTGTGATAGTTTTGCATGTGTCTGATAATGTATCGAGTGAAATTATCTTAATAAATGTGAATTCCTTCTTGATAAAATAACATTAGTTTGCTTTCACAGTTACATGTATTTCTTGCGATTATTTGTGAACGGGGTTTTATGTTTTTCTTTGTGCTTGAATTAAATAAAAATCATTGCATATATTAAAATGAAGTTTTTTTTGGTGTGTGCGAGAGAGAGATGGGGGGGGATAACAAAAAACACGTTCATGTTAAAAATGGCACAAAGTCTTTGTGTGAAAATGGGATTAAATACATTCTTATAGGGACAGTATCAAACAGCACAGTTATTCATCAGTGCACACTGGACGCGTCTGTCTGCACTAATAAAATGATCCACTAGAGGGCAGAAGAGAACAGCAGAAAAACGCTTTAATTCATCTGTACACACAGGTCTCTGAGATGGGAGAAGCACATTACACTCCAGTATAAATGCAACTCACAACATTCCCACAACATCCTAGCAATATTGATTGATACAACGTTAGGGAAATGTTCTGTTCAGGCAACTGGTTGAATAGGTTTGCTGTGCAGGCCCAGCCATGAGAGCCCACCTGATCCTGTAGAGGGCGACAGAGAGACAGCCCCACCACTGAAACTGAGACACACCTGCTGGATTCACACACTTTATTTATAGCGCCATGCAAATGAGGAAGTGATTTTATCTCCTTTCACCAGTGAGAGAGACAGCCCCCTGTCTGCTTATAGACCTGCAGGTGTGGAGAGGGGAGAACCAGACAGCACATAATGTTACTATAATATTGTAGCAACATTACCATATCTCTACAGAAACCTAATGATAATGCTGTCTGTTATAGTCTGGTATTCATGGAGAAGGGAGGTAGACATAAATCATATCCCCATAATGTTTATTTTATGATGCAAGAACAGTGTCACGTTGCTTCAGTCAAAACAATGTGATGTGAATGCTGTCTGGTGACATTGCACTGCAGGTGTGAGGAGGGGGCGACAGCATGAATATAATTTACTGGTGGCAGTTGTATAATGTTGTAGCATGTTGTCATATTGTTAGAAAGCAACAAAGGCTGCTTGGTCATAGATCTGCAGGTTTGGGGAGGGAGGCCTGGTCATTACATTATATTACTCATCAAGTTAATATAAAATAATATAATAATATATGCCTTTTAGCAGACGCTTATGTCCAAAGTGACTAACAGTAGTGAATGCATACATTTTTAAGTACATGTGGTCCCAATGGGAAGTTATGGGAATATAAAAGTAACATGAGGAGAGAGTTGTGTTATTGTCCTGCAGCTGTGGAGAGCGGGGGTGGGGTGGGGGTGTAGGAGCAGGTGTAGCGCTGTAGCACTCCTTCACAGTTCCTCCTGTGTGGCTCCAGTTTGTGTATGAGCTGAGGGAGCAGGGAGCCACTGGAACATGGAGCAGAGATACAGGAACCTGTGCCCATCACATGTGGGGATTTAGTGTGACTGCAGAGAAAGAGGATTCCACACTGATATATCTGCTTTGATTGGCATATTGCGTTTGTGTGTGTTAGTTTGTGTGTGCTGGTGCTTTTCTCCTTGTGTGTGAATGGGATTGTTGGGGTTTCTCCTGCCTGCTGTTCCTGACTCCATGCCTCTATTATGAGTGGGTGTGTCTAATTAACATCAGTCCCTGAGCTCCTTTTTAGTGGGACAGAGAGCAGAGAGGATGGGCAGGGCACACACAGCTCACACACGTCTGGTAAGTCAGTAGCTCATTGTAGAAGAATATTCTCTGGCTGTGAAATTAATCCAGCTCTCTTATTATCACTGAAGGAATGGAGGTAGAAATAATTAAATTACCTTTTTTCCTTTTCATTTTATTAAAATTAGTCTCCTGGGGGCAGCTGTGATTGGTTGAGTGCAGAGGCTCCTCCCTCTCCATCTCCCTGACCGGCCCCTTATAGCTGTGTCCTGCAGCCTCTCCTCTCCTCACACTCCAACCCTGCTCATCTCTCAGCTGGACAGTAAGGGCCGTTCACACCACACACTGACAACATGCTGGGGACACTCTGCACTCTCATCACTCTGCTCTCATGTAAGAAATTACAATTATTAATGGGTTTATATGTTATACATACAATGTTATCAATGGAAGATTAAATCAATATTTTACTGAAATAAATGTGTTTCATTCACCTTCCCAGGTGTGAGTGGAGTGACAGTGGTGACACAGAAGCCTCCTGTTCTGGCAGTGAGTAAAGGAGAGACGGCCACTATGGACTGTAACCTCGGGACTGTGACTAATTAATATGCTTGGTGGTATAAGCAGGTTCAAGGTGGAGTTCCTCAGTTTGTTTTGCGGTTTTACCATGGTGAAAGCTCTCCCACCTATGGAACTGGTTTCTCCTCCAGCCACTTCACATCCAACCATCAGACTAAATCAGATTATCGATTAATAATTAAAAATGTGGAGGCAGGAGACTCAGCAGTGTATTACTGTAACACATGGGACACTTCAGTGAATGAGTACGTATCACAGTGATTCACACCATGACAAAAACCTCTGTGCTTCACTTCTGCTTTAAAGCTGCTTCAGAAACAAGAGATCTTCACACTCAGAGAAGATGTGTATTAACTCAAGCGGAACCAGGATCTCTCAACCATGGAAGCCATTTCATCTACAGTGTAATTTTCCCATTTACAGTCTGTTATCACAAAATCTTTAAATATTTTAGGAACCACCCAAATCAATACAAACATTACCTAAGGCAGGGGTTCTCAAACTCGATCCTGGGCCTCCCCTGTGTATGCCGAGTTTCAATCCAACCATAATTGCAGCTCCTGATCTTTAACAAGCTGTTATATGTTCTTATTTAAACACTTTTAATGTCTATACCAGGTGATTTACCATCGTAAGGCTACATTTTGTCAGAAATTGCTACGCATGCCATGAAGAATGAATGTGAGATCAGTTGTCAGACAACTAATATTTTAATTGTCTGTAATTTGCTATATCAAAAATTATCATTTTAGAATGACTAACTTTTTTAATTGATTAAATTACAGACTGACAAGTGAAATCAGTGAAGTTGTAAATGCTGAAAGCGTGGTCACCTGGTCACTGAAACTAAACCATTTGTGGAGTTCAAAGACAAAGCAAATGTCACTAAGCCAAACCTGCATTGTATGAAAACTAATTTAAGAACAAAATGATAAGAGAACTTAAACACATGTTTTCAGCAACATTAATGTATCAAGAAGCTGTCTGGAGCAAAAGCCAGCATACATAGGGGGGTCCAGGACTCCTGACCTCAGGTTTACACGCCCCTCACCAATCAACTAGGATGACCTGTCATTACAGGAATAAACTTGAGTATCTACACCTGTTCTTGTACATACGCCCCTGTATCACTGTGTAGCTTACTTGAGTGCTGTCTGATTAAGTGTCACTGGAGTTCCTTTATGAATGAGTATCAATGGTGCCATTATTGGGTGATGCTAAATGTAGGTCCTGTACGTTGATCTTTATCAGCCTCCCATACTTAGTATTCCACACTTGGTTCTTCCATCATTTGAAAGATGAAACAAATCATCTCATCACTTCTTATATGAATGGCATCATGAACACTTTTTATAGACCATTTTTGTTTGAAAGACTCCTCTGTTACAGATCACAGTCATGTGATCTACAGTGGCCACTTCATGTACTTAACTGTCCATGAGTCGTTTAGAAGACAAACCTATTTACTGCAGGAAATGCTTTCTGCCATAGCGGTTATTTTTAGGAGCATTAAACTGACAATGTTGCTTGTGATGTTATAGGGCCCTTATTCTGAAACGTTACCATTTCATTAATACATTTGTGACTTAAATCAAGTTCATCATTTCATTTTTAAAAAGTCTGAATTAAATACCAGACAGTGTTTTTGATCATTTTTTCATTCTCATTATTTAATTAACATGTACATTCATGATCTTATACAAGTACACACTCGACTCTAAAGTAGTCTGTGTCTAAGACACAAAAGCCCTGTATGATGATAGTGTCTACACAGCTCTGGAGATCAAACCATCTGCTAACCAGCTGTATCTTACCTTCTCCCAGTTACCACACTGTCCATTTAGCCTGTGGTCTCAGGTTCACATTGAAATACCTGTGACATAAATGTCTTACTTTATTTGTACTCACTGAAAAAAGTATTGTAAAGGAAGGTTTTGATCTATACTTTCAAACTTCTAACAATGCAAAGTCATTTTTATTTCTTATATTACAGTATAATATACTTATGTATCCATGTAACCGCAAATCACAAATCATACACCAACAGTTTCCAATATTGTCATTATTTGAAACTCTATTGAACCTCTGAAATAAATCACACATAATTTTTCACATAATTCTCCTCTTCTGTTCAAAAATGATATGGAACCCTTTCAAACAGCTTGGATTAAAATCGAAGGTGTCCTTGGGAAATCTATTATGGTTTACTAAATTGTAAACTGGGTGACTAATTTAAAAAGTCTAAAAACAAATGAACCCTCATGAAGGCCACATATCCTTGCTTACTTCCTCTGATGACCAACTATTCATTCAACAGCATTGGCTTATGAGAAACACAATTAAGTACAAATACATTCATCATAAGTTATTGGACAGGCAGTTCTTTACTGTGGAAGTTAAAGATTCTTTCAGTTTGAAGTGATGTTTTTATATTTACCCTGCAGGGAGCAGCTGTGATTGGCTGAGTGCAGAGGCTCCTCCCTCTCCATCTCCCTGACCGGCCCCTTATAGCTGTGTCCTGCAGCCTCTCCTCTCCTCACACTCCAACCCTGCTCATCTCTCAGCTGGACAGTAAGGGCCGTTCACACCACACACTGACAACATGCTGGGGACACTCTGCACTCTCATCACTCTGCTCTCATGTAAGAAATTATGATTATTAATGGATTTATATGTTATACAATGTTATGAATGGAAAATTTAATATATTTTTTACTGAAATAAATGTGTTTCATTCACCTTCCCAGGTGTGAGTGGAGTGACAGTGGTGACACAGAAGCCTCCTGTTCTGGCAGTGAGTAAAGGAGAGACGGCCACTATGGACTGTAACCTCGGGACTGTGACTAATTATTATGCTTATTGGTATAAGCAGGTTCCAGGAGGAGTTCCTCAGTTTGTTTTGTATTTTTACCACACTGATAGCTCTCCCACCTATGGAACCGGTTTCTCCTCCAGTCACTTCACATCCAACCATCAGACTAAATCAGATTATCGATTAATAATTAAAAATGTGGAGGCAGGAGACTCAGCAGTGTATTACTGTTACACATGGGACACTCAGTAAGTGAGGGGGTATCACAGTGATTCACACCATGACAAAAACCTCTGTGCTTCACTTCTGCTTTAAAGCTGCATCAGGAGGATACACCCTCAGAGCAGGATGTGAATTCACTCAGCCTGAACCAGAACATCTCAGTAACAGCATAATGCTGAAACGGTCACTTCTCTTACAATAGAAAACAAAATCTGCCTTACTGAACAGAGTAAATCAACCATCGCATGAGCACATCATCCAACGTCTCTGCTGTAATGATACAGCACTCTGTAACTCTGACATAGTCTTGTTCAATAAAAGCAACAGGACATAATATGTTCTGAAGTACCGAAACTACAAAGGCTGGTAAAGTGACTGTGTGTCTGAGGTGATATTTTTATTATAATAGAGCTTTCCAAATGTCCTGGCCCATGATCCCCTGAGAGAATAAATGCATTTTCTGTGTCTCACCCCTTATTACAATGGAGCCTGACATACGGTCAAATATCCTATAATGAAAATAAAGTGTTTGCTTTTTTATCATCTGTCAACATGACTGCATGGACACTGTAACTAGTGTAGAGCTTGTAAAAGGTGGAGCGTTTAATTTGATACTTGTGAATGATATTTGTGAATGTCAATGGAAAGTGCATTATATAAATAAGTCATTTTCTTCATCTGCATCTTCCAACCCAGTTCTATGCGTTCCACTACTCACAAGTGGGTCTCATCTCACAGTTTGTGAAACGTTGTAATATAACACATATTATGTGCTCATGTGGGGCAAACATAAATCTTGTTCAAAGTTAGATTTTGCCCAGGAATTTAAATGCTCACAGAATCCACACTGAGACAGTAGAGCAGTGTAAAGTGCACAGAATCCACACTGAGGCTGAATATCTGTGTAAAAGAGTCCAGAGATGTCCAGCTTGCTGCAGCACAAATACCTGCCAGTGGAGTCCATTGGAGGCACACCCATGATGGTGCTGTAGCTCTGGGAGAATGGGTCTCCATGTTAGGCAGTAGGCGCTGCCCCCTGCCCTCATACACTGTAACAGTGGTGCCATGATCCAGTGTGAGAACCTCTGATAGAAGAGGTCCCTTCCCCATAACTAAGAAACACCTGGTGTAAGCGCAGTGGGGACTGGGTTCATTCCCCGTGTACCCTCAGAGTCCTAACAGCACAGAGCAGTGATGTCACTCCATCTTCCCCCTCCTGGGAGACCAGAGGGCAGAAAGCCGTGAGCTCAGTGGCCTGGTTCATGTGCCAGGGTGATGTTACATTGAGGAGGACAGCTGTATTCAGCCAGAGAGTCACTCTGCTCCCATCTGCCCTTGGCCTGTAGCTGTGCACACTGACAGACAGAGTGTGGATCTCATCCAATCATTCTACAGGGGCAATGGAAACAAGAGAAGGTGTTGCCAGATTGGATGCTCTCAGAAGTCCCCTTCATGAACTGTGTAATGAGTGGATGCAGCCCATTGTGCAGCCCTCAGTATCAGCAGGACACGCTGAATCAGCAGCTACATAGACCATAAGGATACAGTCACCTTCACACATTTTATCAGTAGTTGGTGCTTCAACCCCCAGGGTGGACATGACCCCCACGTTTGAGAGGCCCAGACTATCATGAAAACCATTTGAAAAATGTAGTTAAAGATTAAAAAATGAAATTATGCTTTTGGAAAATTCTACAGGTTATTTATAGAATTGATAGTGTCACACGCCGCGTGACAACCCCTGAATGGGAACAGAACAGCCAGGAGACACGGACCGGATTTTATTTATTTGTTTTTCTGTCTCTCCCCCCAGACATGGGAGAGAGACAGTGGGAGTAGCAGGTTAACAACAAAGACCAACACAAACACAGACACAAAATCTTCATCCTACTCGCCGCAAAGCTTTCGGGTAAAAACAACAAACGAAAATAACAAGTTAAAATAACCAAACTTACGGGACACCGCGCCTCTTCCTCCAGAGTTCCCCTGGGACCTCCTCAGGCACACACATATCCAGTGACCTTTCAAGTGCTTCCCACCCATTCAAACTGAGACACTCGAACTTTTCAGTTTGAGTTCTCTTACTCATTCATCCAGAGACACTCGCCACTCCCAGGGTGTGAGAGTTCTGGCAACCGGCTCTCAAGACACTCCACTCTTCCGGTGAGTTCTTGGGCTTGCTCAGACACTCTACACTGTCGAGTGCGAGCTCTTTTTACTAAAACCAAGGGCGAGAGGCGGACCCTCCTCCATAATCACACCGAGGGAGAGAGGCGGACACCTAAAGTGCACCCCCTTTCCCTCTTCCTCACTCACACAGGAAGCACTCTACTCAGTCACTTTCGACAAACGCACACAAAACTCCACAAACATTAAACATTAAACATTAAACATTCAACATCAAACGCGCACACGCACACACATCACGACAAGACTGACTGGTTCCCCACTTGCCCCACCTGCTCTTAAATAGGCTTAGTTTCTGCCTGGCTCAGGTGGGACTCGTGAGGCAATCACCCAATCACAATCACAACTCACATTCTCACCCAGACACCCAATCAGCCAATTGACTTCTATATCAATTGACTGATTGACACCAATTAAATAATTAAATAATAATTAAACCAATTAAGGCCTTTGGAGCTCCCTTCCGGGCGACAGTTCACTCTCACACCCTGGGAGAATGCCAAACCTGCCCCCGGAAAGTCTCACTGCTCCAAAGGCCTCTACCACATGGAACAAGACAGGCAACCATGCCACTCCCATGTGGCCGAGACCGACGTCCTCCACAGATAGAATACAAAGTAAATAAATAAATGAACATTTTGGAATTAACTTTTAGAAAGGGGCCATTATAAATTAAGAAATTATTGAAGAAATTAAGATATATTAAAGTAGCCCTCTGAAGACCACAAAAAGTAACTAAGTTCTCAGATGCAAATGTTAAAATGACCTTTTTTCCTTTTAATTTAAAAAAAATTACAAACCGCAAATCACAAATCATACGCCAACAGTTTCCAATATTGTCATTATTTGAAACTCTATTGAACCTCTGAAAAAAATCACACATCACCACTTTTCACATAATTCTCCTCTTCTGTTCAAAAATGATATGGAACCCTTTCAAACAGCTTGGATTAAAATCGAAGGTGTCCTTGGGAAATGTATTATGGTTTATTCATCTGAATAATGAGTGTGATGACATTTTTTTGAGAAATTGTAAACTGGGTGACAATTTTAAAAGTCTAAAAACAAATGAACCCTCATGAAGGCCACATAGAAAAATAATAAAATGCATCCTTGCTTACTTCCTCTGATGACCAACTATTCATTCAACAGCATTGGCATATGAGAAACACAATTAAGTACAAATACATTCATCATAAGTGATTGGACAGGCAGTTCTTTACTGTGGAAGTGAAAGATTCTTTCAGTTTGAAGTGATGACCCTGCAGGGAACAGCTGTGATTGGCTGAGTGCAGAGGCTCCTCCCTCTCCATCTCCCTGACCGGCCCCTTATAGCTGTGTCCTGCAGCCTCTCCTCTCCTCACACTCCAACCCTGCTCATCTCTCAGCTGGACAGTAAGGGCCGTTCACACCACACACTGACAACATGCTGGGGACACTCTGCACTCTCATCACTCTGCTCTCATGTAAGAAATTACAATTATTAATGGATTTATATGTAATACAATGTTATCAATGGAAGATTAAATCATATTTTACTGAAATAAATGTGTTTCATTCACCTTCCCAGGTGTGAGTGGAGTGACAGTGGTGACACAGAAGCCTCCTGTTCTGGCAGTGAGTAAAGGAGAGATGGCCACTATGGACTGTAACCTCGGGACTGTGACTAACAGTGAGGCTCGTTGGTATAAGCAGGTTCCAGGAGAAGTTCCTCAGTTTGTTTTGTATTTTCACCATAGTTACAGATCTCCCACCTATGGGACCGGTTTCTCCTCCAGCCGCTTCACATCTAACCATCAGACTCAATCAGATTATCGATTAATAATTAAAAATGTGGAGGCAGGAGACTCAGCAGTGTATTACTGTAACACACGGGACAGTTCAGTGAATGAGTGCGTATCACAGTGATTCACACCTTGACAAAAACCTCTGTGCTTCACTTCTGCTTTAAAGCTGCTTCATAAAGGGAGAACTTGCACAGACAAGATGTGCATTTGCTCAAGTTGAACCAAGATCTCTCAACCATGTCACCTATAGAATATTATTGTACAGTTGTATCTCTTTCCCAATGCAAAAATAGACTTTCTATGCTGAGAGGCATATTGTTACAGAACAAATACAAGTTGTCTCCCATACTGCCCCAGAAATATACATTCACAAAGGAAAATAAAAAACATTTCATTCTCATAATATCCTAGCAATTGATCTCACAAATGTGAGAAACTCGTCTCAGTCACATGTATGTTTGTAACAGACCATATGTGGCACAAAGGTTGATGCAGTCCTGGATATGCATATTTCTGTACACCAATCCCATCAGTCGATTCTTCAAGCTGGGTAAAAAGTGCGGGAGGGCTGAAAACGAAATGCCATTATAACCATGAGGTAGATGGAAAATGACTGTTGGGATGCAGAGGGCAGGAGTGCTAATGTCCAGGGTCACTTTGATGTGCACTGGATGGCAATATCACATCAGCAGTCACGGTAAAGTAAAAAAGATGAATCTCTTTAGATGAGTCTCTGATAGTGCAGTTATTCTGACCCCTCCCTTGTGCTCATGATCCATTGTGACATCTCTGATATTCCTGAATCAGAACCCGTCACCAAAAAGCAGGATGCCGTTGAGCCCGGATCATCTCCACAACAGCACAGCAGCGGCTCCAGAATCCATTCTCACAGAACACTGTAATAATAATAATAATGTGTGCCATTTAGCAGACGCTTTTATCCAAAGCGACTTACAGTAGTGAATGCATACATTTTTTTCAATATATGTGGCCCCAGTGGGGATTGCCCAGTGACTAAGCTGCAGGTGTGAAGAGGTAATGCCACCATAAGTATATTGTTCTGATGACAGTTCTGTAACATAGCAACATTTTCACATGCATTTTGCTGGACAGCAACACAGAAAAGTCTGTCTTTTTATAGATTGGCTGGTGTCCAGAGAGGGGCCTGGTCTTCACATTATATTACATTGCATTGTCATACTGTGGCAATGTAACAGTAATGTCATGAGAAGGCTGTGTGGTTATTGTCCTGCAGCTGTGGAGAGCGGGGGTGGGGTGGGGGTGTAGGAGCAGGTGTAGCGCTGTAGCACTCCTTCACAGTTCCTCCTGTGTGGCTCCAGTTTGTGTATGAGCTGAGGGAGCAGGGAGCCACTGGAACATGGAGCAGAGATACAGGAACCTGTGCCCATCACATGTGGGGATTTAGTGTGACTGCAGAGAAAGAGGATTCCACACTGATATATCTGCTTTGATTGGTGCATTGTGTTTGTGTGTGTTGGTTTGTGTGTGCTGGTGCTTTTCTCCTTGTGTGTGAATGGGATTGTTGGGGTTTCTCCTGCCTGCTGTTCCTGACTCCATGACTCTATTATGAGTGGGTGTGTCTGATTAACATCAGTCCCTGAGCTCCTTTTTAGTGGGACAGAGAGCAGAGAGGATGGGCAGGGCACACACAGCTCACACACGTCTGGTAAGTCAGTAGCTCATTGTAGAAGAATATTCTCTGGCTGTGAAATTAATCCAGCTCTCTTACTATCACTGAAGGAATGGAGGTAGAAAGAATTAAATGACCTTTTTTCCTTTTCATTTTATTAAAATTAGTCTCCTGGGATCAGCTGTGATTGGCTGAGTGCAGAGGCTCCTCCCTCTCCATCTCCCTGACCGGCCCCTTATAGCTGTGTCCTGCAGCCTCTCCTCTCCTCACACTCCAACCCTGCTCATCTCTCAGCTGGACAGTAAGGGCCGTTCACACCACACACTGACAACATGCTGGGGACACTCTGCACTCTCATCACTCTGCTCTCATGTAAGAAATTACAATTATTAATGGGTTTATATGTAATACAATGTTATCAATGGAAGATTGAATAATATTTTACTGAAATAAATGTGTTTCATTCACCTTCCCAGGTGTGAGTGGAGTGACAGTGGTGACACAGAAGCCTCCTGTTCTGGCAGTGAGTAAAGGAGAGACGGCCACTATGGACTGTAACCTCGGGACTGTGACTAATCACTATGCTCAATGGTATAAGCAGGTTCCAGGTGGAGTTCCTCAGTTTGTTTTGTATTTTTATCATAGTCTCAGCTCTCCCACCTATGGAACTGGTTTCTCCTCCAGCCGCTTCACATCCAACCATCAGACTAAATCAGATTATCGATTAATAATTAAAAATGTGGAGGCAGGAGACTCAGCAGTGTATTACTGTAAAACATGGGACACTTCAGTGAATGAGTACGTATCACAGTGATTGACACCATGACAAAAACCTCTGTGCTTCACTTCTGCTTTAAAGCTGCATCAGGAGGATACACCCTCAGAGCAGGATGTGAATTCACTCAGCCTGAACCAGAACATCTCAGTAACAGCATAATGCTGAAACGGTCACTTCTCTTACAATAGAAAACAAAATCTGCCTTACTGAACAGAGTAAATCAACCATCGCACGAGCACATCATCCAACGTCTCTGCTGTAATGATACAGCACTCTGTAACTCTGACATAGTCTTGTTCAATAAAAGCAACAGGACATAATATGTTCAGAAGTACAAAAACTACAAAGGCTGGTAAAGTGACTATGTGTGTCTGAGGTGATGTTATTATTGTAATAGAGCTTTCCAAACGTCCTGGCCCATGATCCCCTGAGAGAGTAAATGCATTTTCTGTGTCTCACCCCTTATTACAATGGAGCCTGACATACGGTCAAATATCCTATAATGAAAATAAAGTGTTTGCTTTTTTATCATCTGTCAACATGACTGCATGGACACTGTAACTAGTGTAGTGCTTGTAAAAGGTGGAGCGTTTAATTTGATACTTGTGAATGATATTTGTGAATGTCAATGGAAAGTGCATTATATAAATAAGTCATTTTCTTCATCTGCATCTTCCGACCCAGTTCTATGCGTTCCACTACTCACAAGTGGGTCTCATCTCACAGTTTGTGAAACGTTGTAATATAACACATATTATGTGCTCATGTGGGGCAAACATAAATCTTGTTCAAAATTAGATTTTGCACAGGAATTTAAATGCCCACAGAATCCACACTGAGGCAATAGAACAGTGTAAAGCGCAGTAGAACAGTGTAAAGTGCACAGAATCCACACTGAGGCTGAATATCTGTGTAAAAGAGTCCAGAGATGTCCAGCTTGCTGCAGCACAAATACCTGCCAGTGGAGTCCATTGGAGGCACACCCATGATGGTGCTGTAGCTCTGGGAGAATGGGTCTCCATGTTAGGCAGTAGGCGCTGCCCCCTGCCCTCATACACTGTAACAGTGGTGCCATGATCCAGTGTGAGAACCTCTGATAGAAGAGGTCCCTTCCCCATGACTAAGAAACACCTGGTGTAAGCGCAGTGGGGACTGGGTTCATTCCCCGTGTACCCTCAGAGTCCTAACAGCACAGAGCAGTGATGTCACTCCATCTTCCCCCTCCTGGGAGACCAGAGGGCAGAAAGCAGTGAGCTCAGTGGCCTGGTTCATGTGCCAGGGTGATGTTACATTGAGGAGGACAGCTGTATTCAGCCAGAGAGTCACTCTGCTCCCATCTGCCCTTGGCCTGTAGCTGTGCACACTGACAGACAGAGTGTGGATCTCATCCAATCATTCTACAGGGGCAATGGAAATACTTGTAGTGCAAGTGCAATACTTGTCTTAAAGTGCAATAAGGGAATGTGCAATGACAGAGAATGTTTGAATGTGTGGTTGTGTGTGTTCACTTAGTATTTATCTTAGATATATTATTTTGTAATCACTGATATTTTTTTATTCTTACATGTCTTTATATACTGTTTGTAATATTGCACCGACTGGTTGGCATTTCAATTTCGTTGTACGTGTTACAATGACAATAAAGGATCTTTCTGATCTGAAACAAGAGAAGGTGTTGCCAGATTGGGAGCACTCAAAAGTCCCCTTCATGAACTGTGTAATGAGTGGATGCAGCCCATTGTACAGCCCTCAGTATCAGCAGGACACGCTGAATCAGCAGCTACATAGACCATAAGGATACAGTCACCTTCACACATTTTATCAGTAGTTGGTGCTTCAACCCCCAGGGTGGACATGACCCCCACGTTTGAGAGGCCCAGACTATCATGAAAACCGTAAAAAAAAAAAAAATTATGGTAGAGGAAAATTCTACAGGTTATTTATAAAATTTATAGAATATAAAGTAAATAAATAAAAAGAAAATTGTGGAATACGTTTTTAGAAAGAGGTAATTATAAATTAAGAAATGATTGAAGAAATTAAGATATATTACTGTAAAGTAGCCCTCTGAAGACCACAAAAAGTAGCAAGTTCTCAGATGAAAATGTGAAAATTACCTTTTCTCCTTTAAATTTGATTAAAATGAGTTTCCTGACAGCAGCTGTGATTGGCTAAGTGCAGAGGCTCCTCCCTCTCCATCTCCCTGACCGGCCCCTTATAGCTGTGTCCTGCAGCCTCTCCTCTCCTCACACTCCAACCCTGCTCATCTCTCAGCTGGACAGTAAGGGCCGTTCACACCACACACTGACAACATGCTGGGGACACTCTGCACTCTCATCACTCTGCTCTCATGTAAGAAATTACAATTATTAATGGGTTTATATGTAATACAATGTTATCAATGGAAGATTGAACAATATTTTACTGAAATAAATGTGTTTCATTCACCTTCCCAGGTGTGAGTGGAGTGACAGTGGTGACACAGAAGCCTCCTGTTCTGGCAGTGAGTAAAGGAGAGACGGCCACTATGGACTGTAACCTCGGGACTGTGACTAA
This sequence comes from Aldrovandia affinis, assembly GCA_029706075.1. Taxonomy (NCBI): domain Eukaryota; kingdom Metazoa; phylum Chordata; class Actinopteri; order Notacanthiformes; family Halosauridae; genus Aldrovandia; species Aldrovandia affinis. The sequence goes on along the minus strand of JAINUG010000526.1, from coordinate 9,543 downwards.
TACCTATGCTTATTGGTATAAGCAGGTTCCAGGTGGAGTTCCTCAGTATGTTTTGCGGGTTTACCATGGTGAAAGCTCTCCCACCTATGGAACCGGTTTCTCCTCCAGCCGCTTCACATCCAACCATCAGACTCAATCAGATTATCGATTAATAATTAAAAATGTGGAGGCAGGAGACTCAGCAGTGTATTACTGTAAAACATGGGACACTTCAGTGACTGAGTACGTATCACAGTGATTCACACCATGACAAAAACCTCTGTGCTTCACTTCTGCTTTAAAGCTGCATCAGGAGGATACACCCTCAGAGCAGGATGTGAATTCACTCAGCCTGAACCAGAACATCTCAGTAACAGCATAATGCTGAAACGGTTACTTCTCTTACAATAGAAAACAAAATCTGCCTTACTGAACAGAGTAAATCAACCATCGCACGAGCACATCATCCAACGTCTCTGCTGTAATGATACAGCACTCTGTAACTCTGACATAGTCTTGTTCAATAAAAGCAACAGGACATAATATGTTCAGAAGTACAGAAACTACAAAGGCTGGTAAAGTGACTATGTGTGTCTGAGGTGATATTATTATTGTAATAGAGCTTTCCAAATGTCCTGGCCCATGATCCCCTGAGAGAGTAAATGCATTTTCTGTGTCTCACACCTTATTACAATGGAGCCTGATATACGGTCAAATATACTATAATGAAAATAAAGTGTTTGCTTTTTTATCATCTGTCAACATGACTGCATGGACACTGTAACTAGTGTAGCGCTTGTAAAAGGTGGAGTGTTTACTTTGATATTTGTGAATGTCAATAGAAAGTGCATTATATAAAGTAAGTTATGTTCTTCAACTGTATCTTCTGACCCACCTCTATGGGTTCCACTACCCACCAGTGGGTCTCATCTCACAGTCTGGGAAGCGTTGTAATATAACACATATTATGTGGCCATGTGGGGCAAACATAAATCTTGTTCAAAGTTAGATTTTGCACAAGAATTTAAATGCCCACAGAATCCACACTGAGACAGTAGAACAGTGTAAAGTGCACAGAATCCACACTGAGGCTGAATATCTGTGTAAAAGAGTCCAGAGATGTCCAGCTTGCTGCAGCACAAATACCTGCCAGTGGAGTCCATTGGAGGCACACCCATGATGGTGCTGTAGCTCTGGGAGAATGGGTCTCCATGTTAGGCAGTAGGCGCTGCCCCCTGCCCTCATACACTGTAACAGTGGTGCCATGATCCAGTGTGAGAACCTCTGACAGAAGAGGTCCCTTCCCCATGACTAAGAAACACCTGGTGTAAGCGCAGTGGGGACTGGGTTCATTCCCCGTGTACCCTCAGAGTCCTAACAGCACAGAGCAGTGATGTCACTCCATCTTCCCCCTCCTGGGAGACCAGAGGGCAGAAAGCCGTGAGCTCAGTGGCCTGGTTCATGTGCCAGGGTGATGTTACATTGAGGAGGACAGCTGTATTCAGCCAGAGAGTCACTCTGCTCCCATCTGCCCTTGGCCTATAGCTGTGCACACTGACAGACACAGAGTGTGGATCTCATCCAATCATTCTACAGGGGCAATGGAAACAAGAGAAGTTGTTGCCACATTGGGCGCAGTCAAAAGTTCCTTTTGTGAAATGTGTAATGATTGGCTGTAGCCCCCTGTGCAATATCGACATGACTCGCTGAATCAGCAGCTACATAGACTTAAAGGTAGATGCTGCTCCTGTATGAGTACTACCCCTGGCAGATGTCTGCTGATATTTAACCTGAAGAGGTCTACAGTCGTCTTTGAAGATTTTGATAGTCAGTTCTTCACCATTTGGGGGACACCATCCTCCTCTGGAAGAGGCCTAGATTGCTGATTTATTACAGTTTAATGAAACACAAAAAGGTCATTCACTAGAAAGAAGTAATAAATGTTATCAAAGTAACTTCAATTAGTTTAGGTATAAGTAAAGCAAAAACGTTTGCCAGAGGAAAAGTATGTGGGTTATTTATGGAATACAAAAGTAAGTAAATAAATAAATGAATTAGTCATCAAATTCAAACGTAATAATTAATTTACAGAGCGCGGAAAATGATAAATATTAAGCTGCCATCCTGAAGACAATAACAAGTTCTCAGATGCAAATGTGTAAATGACTTTTTTTCATTTTTATTGTTTTTCATTTAGTCTCCTGACGGCAGCTGTGATTGGCTGAGTGCAGAGGCTCCTCCCTCTCCATCTCCCTGACCGGCCCCTTATAGCTGTGTCCTGCAGCCTCTCCTCTCCTCACACTCCAACCCTGCTCATCTCTCAGCTGGACAGTAAGGGCCGTTCACACCACACACTGACAACATGCTGGGGACACTCTGCACTCTCATCACTCTGCTCTCATGTAAGAAATTACAATTATTAATGGGTTTATATGTAATACAATGTTATCAATGGAAGATTGAATAATATTTTACTGAAATAAATGTGTTTCATTCACCTTCCCAGGTGTGAGTGGAGTGACAGTGGTGACACAGAAGCCTCCTGTTCTGGCAGTGAGTAAAGGAGAGACGGCCACTATGGACTGTAACCTCGGATATGTGACTGATTATGGTGCTCGCTGGTATAAGCAGGTTTCAAGAGGAGTTCCTCAGTTTGTGATGAAATACCACCGCACTGACAAATCTCCCACCTATGGAACCGGTTTCTCCTCCAGCCGCTTCACATCCAACCATCAGACTAAATCAGATTATCGATTAATAATTAAAAATGTGGAGGAGGGAGACTCAGCAGTGTATTACTGTAGCACATGGGACAGCCCAGTGAGTGAGTGGGTATCACAGTGATTGACACCATGACAAAAACCTCTGTGCTTCACTTCTGCTTTAAAGCTGCATCAGGAGGATACACCCTCAGAGCAGGATGTGAATTCTCTCAGCCTGAACCAGAACATCTCAGTAACAGCATAATGCTGAAACGGTCACTTCTCTTACAATAGAAAACAAAATCTGCCTTACTGAACAGAGTAAATAAACCATCGCACGAGCACATCATCCAACGTCTCTGCTGTAATGATACAGCACTCTGTAACTCTGACATAGTCTTGTTCAATAAAAGCAACAGGACATAATATGTTCAGAAGTACAGAAACTACAAAGGCTGGTAAAGTGACTATGTGTGTCTGAGGTGATGTTATTATTGTAATAGAGCTTTCCAAACGTCCTGGCCCATGATCCCCTGAGAGAGTAAATGCATTTTCTGTGTCTCACCCCTTATTACAATGGAGCCTGACATACGGTCAAATATCCTATAATGAAAATAAAGTGTTTGCTTTTTTATCATCTGTCAACATGACTGCATGGACACTGTAACTAGTGTAGAGCTTGTAAAAGGTGGAGCGTTTAATTTGATACTTGTGAATGATATTTGTGAATGTCAATGGAAAGTGCATTATATAAATAAGTCATTTTCTTCATCTGCATCTTCCGACCCAGTTCTATGCGTTCCACTACCCACCAGTGGGTCTCATCTCACAGTCTGGGAAGCGTTGTAATATAACACATATTATGTGGCCATGTGGGGCAAACATAAATCTTGTTCAAAGTTAGATTTTGCACAAGAATTTAAATGCCCACAGAATCCACACTGAGACAGTAGAGCAGTGTAAAGTGCACAGAATCCACACTGAGGCTGAATATCTGTGTAAAAGAGTCCAGAGATGTCCAGCTTGCTGCAGCACAAATACCTGCCAGTGGAGTCCATTGGAGGCACACCCATGATGGTGCTGTAGCTCTGGGAGAATGGGTCTCCATGTTAGGCAGTAGGCGCTGCCCCCTGCCCTCATACACTGTAACAGTGGTGCCATGATCCAGTGTGAGAACCTCTGATAGAAGAGGTCCCTTCCCCATAACTAAGAAACACCTGGTGTAAGCGCAGTGGGGACTGGGTTCATTCCCCGTGTACCCTCAGAGTCCTAACAGCACAGAGCAGTGATGTCACTCCATCTTCCCCCTCCTGGGAGACCAGAGGGCAGAAAGCAGTGAGCTCAGTGGCCTGGTTCATGTGCCAGGGTGATGTTACATTGAGGAGGACAGCTGTATTCAGCCAGAGATTCACTCTGCTCCCATCTGCCCTTGGCCTGTAGCTGTGCACACTGACAGACAGAGTGTGGATCTCATCCAATCACTCTACAGGGGCAATGGAAACAAGAGAAGTTGTTGCCAGATTGGGTGCTCTCATAAGTCCCCTTTATGAACTGTGTAATGAGTGGATGCAGCCCATTGTGCAGCCCTCAGTATCAGCAGGACACGTTGAATCAGCAGCTACATAGACCATAAGGATACAGTCACCTTCACACATTTTATCAGTACTTGGTGCTTCAACCCCCAGGGTGGATATGACCCCCACGTTTGAGAGGCCCAGACTATCATGAAAACCTTTTGAAAAGTTTAGTTAAACAGTAAAAAATAGAATTATGCTTGAGGAAAATTCTACAGGTTATTTATAGAATTTATACAAGTAAATAAATAAAATGACCATTTTGGAATTCATTTTTAGAAAGAGGTAATTATAAATTAAGAAATGATTGAAGAAATTAAGATATATTAAAGTAGCCCTCTGAAGACCACAGATTGTAACTAAGTTCTCAGATGCAAATGTTTAAATTACCTTTTCTACTTTTAATTTTATTAAAATGAGTCTCCTGACGGCAGCTGTGATTGGCTGAGTGCAGAGGCTCCTCCCTCTCCATCTCCCTGACCGGCCCCTTATAGCTGTGTCCTGCAGCCTCTCCTCTCCTCACACTCCAACCCTGCTCATCTCTCAGCTGGACAGTAAGGGCCGTTCACACCACACACTGACAACATGCTGGGGACACTCTGCACTCTCATCACTCTGCTCTCATGTAAGAAATAATTATTGTCAATTTTAACATTATTCCATTGCATTCATATTAAGTATTGAAGATATATTTTTTCTCAAACAAATATTTTATTTCCCAGGTGTGAGTGGAGTGGCAGTGGTGACACAGAAGCCTCCTGTTCTGGCAGTGAGTAAAGGAGAGACGGCCACTATGGACTGTAACCTCGGGAATGTGACTAATACCTATGCTTATTGGTATAAGCAGGTTCCAGGAGGAGCTCCTCAGTTTGTTTTGTATTTTCACTATAGTTACAGATCTTCCACCTATGGGACCGGTTTCTCCTCCAGCCGCTTCACATCTAACCATCAGACAAAATCAGATTATCGATTAATAATAAAAAATGTGGAGGCAGGAGACTCAGCAGTTTATTACTGTAGCACATGGGATCACTCAGTGAGTGAGGGGGTATCACAGTGATTCACACCATGACAAAAACCTCTGTGCTTCACTTCTGCTTTAAAGCTGCATCATAAAGGGAGAACTTGCACAGACAAGATGTGCATTTGCTCAAGCTGAACCAAGATCTCTCAACCATGTCACCTATAGAATATTATTGTACAGTTGTATTTCTTCCCCAATGCAAAAATATACATTCTATACTGAGAGGCATATTGTTACAGAACAAATACAAGTTGTCTCACATATTGCCCCAGAAGTATACATTCACAAAGTAAAATAACAAATATGTAATTCTCATAATATCCTAGCAATTGATCTCACAAATGTGAGAAACTTGTCTCAGTCACATGTATGTTTGTAACAGACCATATGTGGTACAAAGGTTTGCACACGTGCAATTATTGATGCAGTCCTGGATATGCATATTTCTGTACCCCAGTCCCATCAGTGGATTCTTCAAGCTGGGTAAAAAGTGCGGTAGGGCTGAAAACTAAATGCCATTATAGCCATGAGGTAGATGGAAAATGACTGTTGGGATGCAGAGGGCAGGAGTGCTAATGTCCAGGGTCACTTTGATGTGAACTGGATGGCAATATCACATCAGCAGTCACTGTAAAATGAAAAAGATGAATCTCTTTAGATGAGTCTCTGATAGTGCAGTTATGCTGACCCCTCCCTTGTGCACATGATCCATTGTGACATCTCTGATATTCCTGAATCAGAACCCGTCACCAAAAAGCAGGATGCCGTTGAGCCCAGATCATCTCCACAACAGCACAGCAGCGGCTCCAGAATCCATTCTCACAGAACACTGTAAAGACGGACTTGGTGCTGAAGGTTATGCTTGAGTAGAACATTGTACTGACACTGAGACATTTAATTCTGCTTTTCTTTCACCATGAAATAATTGTGTCTGTGGCACTCACTCCTGCTGCAGTGAGAGGGAGAACGTTTTCAAAAGTCATGGAATTATTGCAACAGATATAATAAGTAGAGAGTCTCTATCTATCGCCTCTCCATCTCCCTGACCAGCCTCTTACAGCTGGGTCCTGCAGCCTCTCCTCTCCTCTCCTCACACTCCATCCCTGCTCATCACCCTGGAGCTGACTCGCTAGCTGGGCTCCTAAACAGACAATCGAATCTGAATGGAGTGACCAACATCAGCAGCGGCAGAGGAGGCAATAACGTCAACAACTGCAGTACCAGTAGCAGCAGACGACGTTGGCACCCAATTTGACCACAATCGCTCTATGAAATGGAGTACTTTGTTGTGTTAATCATCCCATTCAAATGGTCCTATGTGGCACCCAACCAGCACACTGAGCGTTCTGAGGCCTTTCAGTCATGTAACTTACATCACTGTTTGGGATTATGGTTTTTAACAGACAAAAATAGAGCTCTCAACAATTTCAGACCCAATTTTGAAAGGCCATTGAAAGGCCTCAAACCCCTCTGTGTGCTGTGTTGGGTGCCCTGAGCTAGTGTTAGACTAGCAAGGCATAGTCATGTGTGTACATATTGATTGTTAGGGTTGTCATACGTAATGTTGTGAATCGTTGTGAATCGTTTTATAATTCTGAGTTGCGCTCTGTGTCAAGCTAATACTGAAATCAATGTGTTCCTTATTTCCCTTCTATTAGACGTTGGGATGACGAACGATTGATAAAGATATATGATGTGCGGTAGATTTTTTATTTTAGACACTCAGCCAACGCACAGTCTCCATGGGCAGTGTGCAGTTAACTTGTGAGATGTCACAGTTGCTGTGGTTCTGTCTCAAAGCCCAAGCAAGGAGAACTCTTGTGGCATGATGATAAAGTGGCTGTGCCCCGTGTGCTGACCATCGATGGGTGCTCCATCTACCCCTCCTCCTAAGTCCATAACCTGGGTGTCATTCTTTATTCCACTCTCTAATTTGAACCACATATCAAGTCCATCACCAAATCGGCCTTCTTTCACCTAAAGGACAAATCCAGACTCTGGCCATCACTCACCGACTCCATGGCAGAGACCCTCATCCAAGCCTTTGTGACCTGTCACCTGGATTACTGCAATGGAGTCATATTCGGGGTGCCCAGTAAAGCCCTAGATAGGCTCCAGTATGTCCAGAACTCTGCGGCCAGGGTTCTCACATGCTCAAAACCCTGGCAGCACATCACCCCCACCCTCCAGCACCTCCACTGGCTCCCGCTCAAGTCCCATGTCTCATTTAAAATTCTCCTCCTCACCTATAAGTCTCTCCATGACCTTGCCCCACAATACCTCTCGGACCTCCTCCACCCCTACACCCCCTCTCGAAGGCTATGCTCCTCTGACACTGGACTCCTCATCACTCCCCACACCAGGCTGTGCACTGTGGGGGACAGGGCCTTTAGTGCAGCTGCTCCTAGCCTCTGGAATGCCCTCCCTGCATCAATCCACAATGCAGAGTCCACCTCTATTTTTAAATCCAGACTGAAGACTCACCTCTACAGCCTGGCTTTTTTGGAGTTTAGTTCTCCTCATTTCTAGGACTTTTGTGCTTTGTTTTTAAATGGTGCCAAACAAATTTTATTAATAAAATAATGTTTTACTTTCCCTTTTTATACTGTACAGCCTCCTTGGGTTCCTAGAAAGGCTCAAATTCGACGTATTATTATTGTTAGTGTTGTGTTTACAGTGTGTTTCAGTTCCCTCTTGCCTTGCTAGAACTGAGCTGCAGTTTTTGTACGGGGGTGTATATGATCTGTATCACTGTGGTATTCGGCCAAGGCACTAAGCTGATTGTCGCTGGTAAGTCACTTTTCATTTCTTTAATTACATTATTATTGAATATGCACTATTTTAGGTTGTCTTACAGTTTTGTTAGTCATATACTGTGGGCATGAATCTGACGTGTGGGTAGGTTATATGTTATGAAATGCAGCTTTGTAATGTTAACATTTGAGATGCAAGTTCCATGCTTCAAGATCGAGACAAAAGTACTTTCCAGTGGGCTTTTAGTGTTCTTCTCTGTAAAAAAATACTTTCTAGATTTGAATGAAATTCACTTAATCCTGTGCGCTTTTTATCTAACACGACTTTTCATGAAATAAGAAGAAAACGAACTTTTGATTGAACTTTATAGTCATTTGTTTTATAACTAAAATGAATGATCTTGTACTCATTTAGAAACTATAGAGGACGATCATTTACTTCCCATTTGCAACAGATTTTAAAGTGAAAATTTTAATGTCATTTCTTGGAGACTAAAAATCTGTCATCTTAATATCCGAATGATTTATTAATTTTCTGTCAATTCTATAGCCTACATTTCTGTACTTTAAGAAATCAATTGAACCCTCAAATTGTGAGATCACTGACAAATGTACTTGAAGCATGAATATGTATTTTGCCCGATTAAGTTAAACCTGTGCTTCAAATTATGTAATCAAAATGGCCAGTTATAGAAACATAATTATTTGATTTATGAGAATAACTTTACATTTGGTGAAATTCAAGCATCCATGAAACGTTATGGCGAAAAAGTTACTTATATCTGTTTCCAAGAAGTGAGCTATATATTTCTTTAAAAATGTGTTTTATTTTACGAAGTCGTTCAATTTTTTAGTTGTTTAATTTCTCTCTTCCAGACTCTTCTCTTGCCGCGCCATCCCTCTCTCTCCTCCCTCCATCAAGTGAGGAGCTGAAGACAGACAAAGCCACGCTGGCGTGTTTGGCGCAGATTGCCGTGGGGTTCGCTGATGTCAGCTGGACATCGAACGAGGGTCCAGTTACTGACGGGGTTTTTACCAGCTCCGCTAAACAGCAACCCGACAAAAGCTTCGGTCTGAGCAGCTTCTTAACCATCAAGCCCTCCCAATGGATCAGCGGCCGTGTCTTTTCCTGCAAAGTATCTGTCGGGTCTACAGTCACAGAGAAAAGTATTACTAAATCTGACTGCAGTGAGTAAACATTGGCGACATGACATGATTTCATGTGTCAAAAATGAACTTCGATTTGATCCGCTTTGTATCTGATAGTTTTGCATGTATCTGATAATGTCCATCCATCCATCCATCCATTGTCTAAGCCGCTTATTCCTGGTCAGGGTCGCGGGGGGGTGCTGGAGCCTATCCCAGCATGCGTTCCGGGCGAGAGGCAGGAATACACCCTGGACAGGTCGCCAATCCATCACAGGGCACACACACCATTCACTCACACACTCATACCTACGGGCAATTTAGACTCTCCAATTAGCCTAACGTGCATGTCTTTGGACTGTGGG